>OMKQ01087867.1:16355-27834 GCA_900302335.1 Phycis phycis | reverse complement strand
TGGTTAAGGGCAGGACATAATTAACCACCACTTGCACTCTCAGTCCAGTGTGGACAAAACTAAAGCATCACCAAGTATACATGCAGGGATTCTGTTGAATACCCATCTACTCATTCTTTTTGCCATCATGGAATGTTCTGGAGAGGCATGATGCTGTAAAAAAAAAAAATAGCCCACCACAATCGCACATAAAGCAAAAGACGGAAATTGTATATGTTCAGACAAGTGAAAATAATACGAGGGATCAGACAAGTGAAAACATCTTCTGTTAGGTTTTCCTGTGTGTCTTGTTCGGAGGTTTCTCATACAGCAGAGCAAATATATAAGCTGTCCGATTGTCCCATGGAGCCCAGGGGTGCAAATCAATCAACTAGAATAACAATAGCCCGCCGCATCAGCTTTGTGCTTCATCACAACTGAGGTTAAATTCTCTCCCCCCAGCCACATCCTCCAGACTGCCAACAAGCTAACCCCCCCCTCCCCTGGACAATCTGTCATCTGTCTCTTGCACTATTATCCTTTGTCCTTTTACACTTTTTACCGTTATTACCACTATTGCTACCATCAGTATTACCAGTAAATTCCTTATTGTCCGTACTGCTGTACTGTTCTTTTGCACTGTCAACACTCACTACTGTTTGCACTATCTGCACTGTCTTTTGCACTGTCAATTACAACAATTGCAATACACTACTGTTTGCACTATCTATTTATGCTACTTATGCTGCTATATCCTACCTCATTTAACAGTAGATTCCGACATTGCACATTGCATATTTATTCTTACTACTTGTATTGTCTGTCTTGCATGTTTACTTTAGTTTTAGTATTAGGAATCAACTGCCAGTTTACACCCAGTTTACAATCAGAAGGTAGATCCTCATTGCTTACACCAATAGGTGTTCAGAGTCTATGATGACTGGCCCAATATGGGCTCCACTGGGCACAACAGCATGGCCTCCTCAACATGATTAACTGTCCCTCTCCCTCCGTGTCAGACCACCATGGTGTCGTTAGAGGGCCTGTCGAAGGTGGTGGACCCCTCGCAGCTCACGGCAGACTTTGATGGCAGCCTGGACTACAACCATGAGGAGTGGATAGAGGTAAGAACAGCTCTCACTTTCCTGCCTGCCTATCTGTTGCTCTCTCTCTACATGTCAGATGGACCATAAACAAAGGTCATACTGTTAGTACAGGTTGACGTTACCTGATGGGTTAGATGCATAACAAAATTATAAATGTCCTTTTTCAGGGAGACTAAAATGTCTGTACATTTACATTTAGGGCATTTAGCAGACGCTTTTATCCAAAGCGACTTACAAAGAGTACATTTGTCATCAGAAGGTGAAACATTTCATTGCTGCTAATACAGTAAGAAAGTCACCAGAACAAGTTTCAAGCATTTCAAGTGCTAGATTAACCATTGCTAGTGTACAACATCTCTGACTAAGTGCCAAGTTACAAAGAGCAATCAAAGTGCCAACTTACAAAGATTAAAGTGCCAAGACGTACAACAAATAAGAGCATGAGGATAGGTTATGCAGGGTTCAGGTGGACTCTGAATAAGTGGGTCTTGAGTCTCTTCCGGAAGATGGGGAGTGACTCTGCAGTCCTGACATTGGCAGGGAGCTCGTTCCAACACTGCGGTGCCAAAACGGAGAAGAGTTAACCTAACCCTAACACCTACACATCTAACCATATCACACATCTAACCCTAACAAACTAACAAACGTAACCCTAACACACTAGCAAACCTAACCCACACACAGCATCAGTTAAAGGTGTTTGATTTCCCTTCATAATAAGGTTCAGTCATTTATCAACCTTCTGTTAATGATTAACTTAACTTAAATCAATATCTTGTAAAAAACGTTAATTTATAAGCCTTTAGTTGATGATGAACTAATCATTCACAAAACATCAATATGAATTTGTTGAAGATGAATAAGTGCTATGTTAAATGGACCATATTTTACCTCCAGGTGTGATGTGAATTAGCCATTTCAAGCCATGTCAAAAACTACCCTGGAGAGACATCAGAAGTGGTAGTGTACACCCTCATGATGGAGAGATCAGCCTACCAGTTGGTACAGTCCACTGGGTCGGCTGGTAGGTTATCATGAACTAACAGCCTCTAAATTACTTCTGACTGAACCTTTTGTGGTGTGTTCTCTGTCAGGCGACCTTTAAAGGCTGGATGGACATCATGTATGGAGCGGTGGATTCCAGACAGGTCTGATTTATGATGTCATATCTCTGTATTTGTATGTAGATATATTGTATAATAAAAAAATCTATGTAGTATAATATGTCCATACATGCATGTATATAATATGTATCAGTATATATGTATATACTGAATACACATATATGTTCAAAGGTATTTGTGCATATGAAATTTGCCATGTGTTACCTGTACAGGTTGAACATCAGCGAAAATATGAAGCCAACCTCTACATCTATTGTGTGTGTGTATGTGCGTGCGTGTGCATCTGTGTGTGTGTGTGTGTGTGTGTGTGTGTGTGTGTGTGTGCAGGTTGGCGAGCAGCCTGAATATGAAGCCAGCCTCTACATGTATCTCTATTTTGTCATCTTCATCATCTTCGGCTCATTCTTCACTCTGAACCTGTTCATTGGTGTTATTATTGATAACTTCAACCAGCAGAAATCCAAGATAAGTATCACATCTAGAGATGATATAACATATGAAGGTTTTTAAATGAACATTAATCACATCTAGAGATGAGCTAACATATGAAGGTTTTTAAATGAGCATTTATCACATCTAGAGATGATATAACATATGCAGGTTTTTAAATTAGTATTTATCACATCTAGAGATGATGTAACATGAAGGTTTTTAAATGAGTATTTATCACATCTAGAGATGATATGAAGGTTTTTAAACCCTGTTGGTTAGCAGGGTAAGTGTGTGTTTGGGTGAGTAGGGTTTGGTTAGTTCAGCTAGTGGGGTTGTTGGGTTGTTGGTAGGGTTAAAGAAGTCCTTAGCAACGTGTAGCCCAACAGCTGCTTCTAAAAGACATGCATATGTGTTTTCATTTATCAAGCAAGTCTTAATCCAGTTCTAATCTATTACACACACCACTAGATCACATGACTGGATGACTAATACTTCCATTTACAAAAACTGAACTAGAGAACCCTGTTTTAGATGGTCTCCACCTTACCTCTTGAAAGAGCTACAGCAAGGTCTGAAACTTTACAGTAATCACACATTATTTCAGTCAAGAATGGGGAAATGCTTGCTAAAGCGTCCATGTTTGGTTGATGTGTTGATGTGTTGATGTCTTTAATGTCCCTTTTGTGACTGGTAGACCTAAATTCCTTTTTTAATTTCAATTCCAGCCATGGTACGGAAGTATCATTTTTGTTGTTGTTTATATGTGTGTATGTTAAATGTTTATACAGCCTGCGTGAAGTCGCACGTATGTGTGTAAGCAGCTCTGTTAGTAGTCCATCTTCAGAACATTACAAACATAAATTGTATTCAGTAGCAATTATGATTGTTATTGTTGCACATTAGGGTTTGTCCCTTCTGGGCTACTGTAGAACCATGGCGGGGCAACATGGTGGGCTCCGTGGAAGAGGACCCACTCTCCATGTCGATATAAAGGGCTCATTCTGAGGTCAACAAACATTCTTTAAACATCTTATTCATGGCAGACTCAGCTTCAGTCTCTGGATTTGCTTGTCGGTTCATGAGGGGTTGGAAATGCTGTCCCCCCTCCTGGGTAGGGGTTAGGGTTAGGGGTTAGGGTCAGGGTTAGGGTTAGGGGTTAGGGGTTAAGGTTAGGGTTAGGGTCAGGGTTAGGTTTAGGGGTAAGGGTTAGGGTTAGGGTTAGGGGTTAGGGTTACGCTACGTGAATCAGAATCAGAATCAGCTTTATTCGCCAAGTATGTTCGCAAACAAACAAGGAATTTGACACCGGTTTTTCCCATGCTCTCAATGTACAGACTACTATATACTACTATAAATATAAATATAAATGATGGTAAAACAATATTTAACTACTATATACAGATCTAGATGTAGTAAAAAGTATACATATATATATAACAACAGCAATGAAATAAAATTGTACAGCAATGAAAGAATGCAGGCTTCAATGTGATCTCTATGTGTTCAAAGTGTGCAGGTCTGTACAAAGGGTTAAGTGATTGAAACAGAAATCTGGGGAGTCAGACCAAGATTGAGATTATGAGCTTATTGTTAGATATAGTGAGATATAATATTTAGATATTAATAAACTTTTTGACATTTTCTTGACAATATATTTGGTAGGTGTGTTAGATACATCCCTCTGTGATATTTAATGTTTATTTAATGTTTTTAGATCCTGTCCATCACAAGTTTGTCAGGTGTGTGTTGGTTTGTTGGTAATTGAATGGTCAGTTCTTGTGTTTTTTTTTTTACCTTGGAGGAAAAGACATCTTCATGACAGAGGAGCAGAAGAAATATTATAATGCCATGAAGAAACTTGGCTCCAAGAAACCCCAGAAACCTGTTCCTCGGCCTACGGTAGGCTATGTAACCAGCTTAGTTATATGACTAACTTACTAGCTACATCCTACTAACTAACCATGTATTAACAAACGCAAGCAATGTATCAACACCACCCTATCATGTTATGCACACGAGGTCTCTTAATGTTTCTGTTTCAGAACATGTTCCAAGGTGTGGTTTTTGACTTGGTTACGAAGCAGTTTTTCGACATCTTCATCATGGTGTTGATCTGCCTCAACATGGTGACCATGATGGTGGAAACAGATGAGCAGAGTCCTGAGAAGGAAGAAATTCTGTATTTGGTCAATCTGGTGTTCATCGTTATCTTCTCCACTGAGTGTTGTCTGAAGCTCATTGCGCTCAGGCAACACTTCTTTGCTGTTGGATGGAACATCTTTGACTTTGTGGTTGTGATTCTCTCCATTCTAGGTTGGTTGTCATTGTTGTGTGTTGTGGTGTTATTAAACATAATAATTAAGTAGTAAGTAATATCACCTCATTGTGGTCGTATGGAGTAGTAATGGCTCTCTCTCCTCCAGGTCTCCTCCTTATGGATCTCATCGAGAAATACTTTGTTTCTCCAACACTATTCCGTGTGATTCGCTTGGCTCGCATCGGTCGAGTCCTTCGTCTCATTCGTGGCGCCAAAGGCATTCGCACGCTCCTGTTTGCTCTGATGATGTCACTTCCTGCCCTGTTTAATATCGGCCTGCTCCTTTTCCTCATCATGTTCATATTCTCCATCTTTGGCATGTCCAATTTTGCCTACGTGAAAAAAGAAGCAATCATTGATGACATGTTTAACTTTGAGACCTTTGGAAACAGCATCATCTGCATGTTCATGATCACCACGTCAGCTGGCTGGGATGGGCTGCTGAACCCCATCATGAACTCTGGGCCTCCCGACTGTGACCCGGAGGTAGAAAACCCAGGGTCGGATGTCAGGGGGAACTGTGGAAGCCCTGCAGTGGGCATCATATTTTTCTGCAGTTACATCATCATGTCTTTCCTAGTTGTGGTCAACATGTACATCGCAATCATCCTGGAGAACTTCAACGTGGCAACAGAAGAGAGTGCAGACCCCCTGTGTGAGGATGACTTTGAAATGTTTTATGAAACCTGGGAGAAGTTTGATCCTGATGCCTCACAGTTCATACAATACAGGTAGGTCACTGTCTATTAGTCAGGGGTTTGGTAATATTATACTTAACCCCCCATACACTAGTTTGGGTTTGTTAGTGTGGGGGGGCGGGTTGCAGTAGCTCAGTGGGTAGAGCGGGTCGTCCACTAACCGTAGGGTCGGCAGTTTGATCCCCTTGATCCTCCCCCTCCAACTGTCCACATGTCGAACCCCACAAATGTACTGATTGTCACTTTGGACAAAAGCATCTGCTAAATGCCCCTTTACCCTTTATTGTCTTCACCCATTGTGTAACATGTTCTTCTACTCAGTGTGTTATCAGATTTCTGTGACACACTTAAGGACCCCCTCAGAATTCCGAAACCAAATTGCATGAAGCTGATCAACATGGACTTGCCCCTGGTCCCTGGGGACAAGATACACTGTCTGGACATCCTTCTGGCACTCACTGCCCAGGTAATGTCCTACTGTAATGTCACTTCCTAAGTCCCCATGTGTAACCCAACCTTAATCCGAGCCCTAACCTTTTGTTATCGACCTTAGTTGGTTGCCATAGGGAGAGTTAGACTTGGTCCACAAATATAAGGACATTTCTAAAAAGCTAGTATTTTCTCTGCATATTGGCCCTAACCGTAACCTGTTCACACCAGATTTCACTGAAAACAAGCTTTTGAAAAACCCCTCCCGAGGGAAGATCTTTGAAAACAGTTTTCTGTGTATTTGTAAGGACTGGTGAAGTGGAGGTTTCCTCAATCATGACCTCCATGGTTGTTTCACACATTGAGCATGTGCTAACTCTAACCCTAGCTCTAACCCTAACCCTAAAAGAAACCTAAAAAAAAACCTAACCTCACCAGTGTCTCCACCTCTCCCCTTTTCTCTTTTCCAAGAAAAACCAAACAAGAAAACAAGGACAGAAAGACAGGTGTTGTGCCAGCGCACAAAACGCAAAAACCTAACCCTAACCCTAACCTAACCCTAACCCTAACCTAACCCTAACCCTAACCCTAACTCTAACTCTAACTCTAACTCTAACCCCAACCCTTACCCTAACCAGCCCCCTCCTTTGCACCCAACCTCAATCGACCACCCCCCAGCACGAGAGGTGCGGACACGGCCTCCGTTCCCGACAGTGGGCCGGTTGAGGTGGTGCTTCCACTAGGAGTGCCTGGATCCCTGAGTCAGGTGGTTTTTCCCAGCAGGTTCCCTGAGGGAACCTGAGATGAAGGCATCCTGGTTGGACAGACAGAGGAAGGCAGTGGAGCACAAATGGATCAAAAACCTAAAAACACTCACCCCCCTGAGCCTCAACAGGGAGTGGGGTCCTCAATGGGCCATGATTCAGGGCACCGGGAGATCCTGGGACACCCCCTTGGGACCTCCCCGTATAGCGTCGGGCCAAATGTGTTCCATAAAATATGCATGCACGGTTTTAACACTTAAAAAAAAAAAAAGAATAATAATAATAATAAATAAAATAAATAATAAATAATAATAAATATAATAAATAATAAATATATATATATATATATATATATATACAGTATATATATTGTATATGCGTGAAGGGAAAGGGACTCGGAGCAGCTTTTCCCCTCGGGAAGAGACTTAACCAATTTCCCACCTGACTACCTGACCAATTTCCCACCTGACTAGAGCGGGAGGGAGGATGCAAGTATAAGTGCAATTTATTATGCATATGTGTCTTCCGAGTTAATTATTTATCTATTTTTTAACTCCATTTACTTACAAGCACTTTTTCTTTACAGCACTTTCCCCTTCCTCCCGCTTCCTCTCTCGTGTGTTTTCTTATGATTATTGTTGCGACTCCAATTCCTTTAACGTCACTTGAGAGGCTGAGAACAGGTCCTGTATATTTGGATGACACGCTGATGATCAGTGAAGCACGGTGAGTCCAGGTAAGTTTCAATGTCGTTTAATAACACAAAAAAATCACTGTTGGCTTTCCAAATACACGCGCACATACGATGGAAACGTGTACACTGGTTGCGTAGGTATTAAAGCAATCAAACTAAATGAAAAGCGGTCAACAAAAATTATGGCTACCTAACTCACCTCTCTCCTCCCAGTGCAGGTGATTCAGCCCCTATTATAACCTCTATGGCGCCCATGTAACCCAAACCTCACGTATCACCGTGGCAACCAGACCCAACAAATCAAACCCCGATGGCTGAACAGCAAAACGATATATGGCTCCTACAACACCAGCCCCTAATTATTAAGTTAATCTAAATAAGTACTCACATACAAGTAGGAGACAAACACATGAAAGACTTTCAACAATAAAGCTCAACAATTAATGTCCATCAATAATCCACTCTCAATTCTTCTTTCTTCTTGAATCATACGTATACTTCTCAAACGGTCCACAGTCTCACCGGTCAAAGTCAAACATTCAAAATCCAGAAATGTGAGTAAAAAAACCCCCTCAAATAAGTCACAACTGAAGCCAGTATGTCCGCAAACGGCTTCAGCCTCCTGCAGCAGGCACACTTTCGTGATAGGCCGGTCCAGGCAGCTGCTCTGGGTTTTAATCCGCACCTGACGAACAAATCAAGGTTTGTATCACTCGTCCCACAGGCCAAGAGTTTCGAGGTGCCGTGCCGTCCATGATGATGACGAGGTCTCCCACAACAAGATTCCTCTTCACTCCTGCCGCTCTTGCAGTTGAGGTAAGTATTCCTTAACCCATCTCCTCCAAAACAAGTCAGACATATATTGAACCTGTTTCCACCTCTTATGTGCATAAATGTCTGAGGGTTCGAACACTCCTGGTGGCAATGTTGGTGAGGTCTTCAACAGTAGCAGGTGATTTGGCGTCAATGCTTCCAGGGCATTTGTATCCATGGAGGCCTTGGTGATTGGTCTGCTATTTATTATGGCTTTAATCTCACAAA
This sequence comes from Phycis phycis, assembly GCA_900302335.1. Classification (NCBI taxonomy): domain Eukaryota; kingdom Metazoa; phylum Chordata; class Actinopteri; order Gadiformes; family Phycidae; genus Phycis; species Phycis phycis. The sequence continues at coordinate 19,250 of OMKQ01087867.1, read as the reverse complement.
ACACTGTGTGAAGGCTTTCCTCATCCAAGTTTTGTAGTTTCAGGGTTGAATTAAGAACCTTTTGAACAGACCGTATCAACCGTTCCCAAGCTCCCCCATGATGTGAGTCCACAGGTGGATTAAAGCTCCATTGGATTCCCTTTTGAAGCATGACATTGTGGATCTGCACCTGATTCCACTGTTTGATGGCCTTCTTCAACTCTCGTTCTGCTCCTACGAAGTTCATTCCATTGTCAGAGCGTAGCTCCCGAACTTGTCCTCTCCTGGCAGTGAAACGCCTGAGTGCATTAATAAAAGAGTCGGTGTCCAACGATGATGCAACTTCGATGTGTACCGCTCTGATGGCAAAGCAAGTAAATAGAACACCGTACCTCTTTACCATGCTCCTTCTACTCTTAACCTCAAAAGGTCTGAAGCAGTCAACTCCCACACGGGTGAATGGTGATTCTCTGGGATAGCTTCCAGCACTTCAGGCCTATTACTCATCCACTTCGTAAGAGAAAATCCACCCTTGGAATACAAAGAGAACAGGTTCCTGGAAAGCAACACTGCTTCCTTATTCGTGGCCACTGACACGAGGCAATCATCCACATAAAACCAGTGCAATAGTTTATCCACTGTTTCCTCACTGTAGATGCCCATAGTCCTCTGCACACTTTCTGAGAGCAAAATTGGAGATGATATTGCCCCAAACAAATGCAACTTCATCCGATGCTCAATGGGTACTTGCTTCACATCCCCCTTAAGCCACCAGAGGAATCTGAGGAGGTCTCTGTCATCAGGAGGGACCTGTACCTGGTGGAACATGGATTCAATGTCAGCCATGATCACAATTGGTTCCCTCCTAAATTGGGTCACCACTCCAATCAGAGAGCTGGTAAGATCAGGGCCCTGCAGTGATGTTTCTTGGTATCTTGCTCCACAGTCAAACACAAATCTGATCTTCCGTTTGGTGGGATGGTAAACTCTGTGGTGTGGTATGTACCATATTTTTCCATCACCACGGTCCAGCTCCTCTTCGGGCACCTTCTCAGCATAACCTTTAGCCAGAAGATAAGTTATAAATATGTTGTATTCAGCATGAAACGTTAAGTCCTTCTGAAATAATTCTTTTCAAACAACACAAGTGCTGCTAAACAATTCTCTTATTATTTGGCATGCTAATGTCAATGTTCCTTAAAGGTAATGCAATCTGGTAATGCCCCTCCACCTGTTTTACTGAGCTTGACATTGCGGCTTGCTCATCATTGCTGTTTTCGGGAAGTCATTCTTAAACTGTTGCTGCCAGAGGTCATCCAGGTTCACGACTGAAAAGCTGTTGACAGTTATTTGTGGACAGTTAACAGTCTCTCCACTGTTTCCTGTCAGTGGACCATTAACAGTCCAGCCCAGCAAGGTTCGGACAGCATATGGTCCATCATTCACAATACATACCACTTCCAACGGTTCCAGTGCTTTAGGGACATTGGTTCCTATGGCTAGCTCTATTCCTGCATCAATTTAAGGTAAGTGAATGTGTTTCAGATATGACCATCATTCAATATCTCTTTCAGTAGGGATATTTCCTCTGTGCACAGGCATGGACTCTTGTGTGTAAGCTCTTGGCAGCTCGAGAAAATCGTCCCCCTCCAGTGCTGCAACCTCCAGTCCTGACATGATTTTACTGCTTACAACTTTCTCCTGGCCCATGGTTCGAAGGAGGATGCGCCCCTTCCTCCCTGTGAGGTGGAGCTTTTGCATTAAGCTCTCAGTGCAAAAAACTGCAGTACTCCCCTGGTCCAAGAAGGCGTAAGTGATGACAACTTTGGTTCCTTTGTTAGATTTAACCTGAACTGGAACAATTGGAAGTTTGCAGTCCTTGTCTCCAGCCTGTCCTGTACATAAGCAGCCAAAACAGATGCCGTTTTCCTTTAAGAAGCCTATTTTCTTCTCGTGAGGCATTCTTCCCATCCATACACATACATCTAATGTGTGTTCTCCTCCACAGCAGATACATGTTTTCCTTCCTGTTTGTTTAGTTTCCTTTTCTTTCCTTGCAGACTGCTGTTTGGTCTCCACCGGGCCTACCATAGTAGCAAAGCTGCTCCCTTTGTTTCCTGGACGAAACTGTGGCTTGGGTTTGTTTGTTCCTCTATTTATGGTTATTGGTTGAGATTCCTGCATGTTGCCAAACACAGGATCTGTCATAATTTTCACTTGCCTTTCTATGAAGTCAGCAATATCTGTGAACTTAGCTCTCAGGTTGTGTCATTCCTGCAGCTCACAGGCACGGTTTCTCCATTTGTCTCTGAGTTTATAGGGAAGTTTTTTAATGATGCTCAAGATGTTGGAAGGCATATCCAAATCCCCCAGATACTGCACATCCTCAATGGCATTACAGCGGGCTCTGAGGAAGAGGCTGTAGTCCTGCAGGACCTTCACGTCGTCTGCTTTAATTGGAGGGCATGAGAGAGCTCTGTCCATGTAAGCAGAAGCAACCTCTTGTTCGTTCCCGAACTGCTCCTTTAATGAAGCTTTTGCTTTTGCTTTTGTGTGTTGTTACAAAAAGTATAAACAATCACAGCTATTAGTTGTGTTCTTCTCAACTCCATACTCAAAGGCTTTAATGAACGTGTGATATTTCAATGGATCACCGTCATAAATTGGGATTACATTTACATTTAGGGCATTTAGCAGACGCTTTTATCCAAAGCGACTTACAAAGAGTACATTTGTCGTCAGAAGGTGAAACATTTCATTGCTGCTAATACAGTAAGAATGTTACCAGAACAAGTTTCAAGCATTGATTTCAAGTGCTAGATTAACCATAGCTAGTGTACAACATATCTGACTAAGTGCCAAGTTACAAAGAGCAATCAAAGTGCCAAATTACAAAGATTAAAGTGCCAAGACGTA
>OMKQ01087833.1:0-11218 GCA_900302335.1 Phycis phycis | reverse complement strand
ACCCTTCAGGTTCAGCAAGGAGAATAAGGATAAGATTGACCCATACACCTACATGCCCTTCGGGGCAGGACCCAGGAACTGCATCGGCATGCGGTTTGCTCTGGTGATGATGAAGCTGGCAGTGGTGGAGATCCTGCAGAAGTTCAGCTTCACTGTGTGTGACAAAACAGAGGTGAGGTCACACACTGGCATCTGACTGTGGCGCCCAGGATCCCAGACCTGATCTGGGACCAGTTTGGGCTCTATAACCGCAAAGCCCGGGTCTGTTTATCAATATGAGTAATCCCTGAGTGGACCCGAGGAGACGCCTGTTCAGAAACACATGGGAGTGCATGAGAGTAACTTTGTGATGATTAGGCTGACCAGAAGGATTGCATTACAAAAGCAGGAAATAACGTGCTAAAACCACAAGGGCATGAAATAAGGGGGGGAAAAGCACTGAGCATCTGATCGGATCTCAGAGCGAGATTCAGACAGACAGACAGACAGACAGAAGTACTTTAATGATCCCGAGGGAAATTGCCTTCGTCACAATACTCCAATGCAAAGTACAATATAAATATCTAATAAAATAAAATAAAATAAAATAAAATAAAATATAATCTTGTGGAAATATATACATAGGAATGATAGTGATATACATTATATACACAAAATATACATACATCTGGCATACACTATTTGTAATAGCATACACAAGAAGTAGCATGTACGGTAAGCGGGGTTGATAAATGACCAGTTATGAGGTGACCACTAAGGTGGTAGTGACCACACACAGGAGGGAATGGCAGACGGGAATGACAGACACTCAGAGGGAGGTGTTGTACAGTTTGATGGCCACAGGCAGGAAAGAAATAGTGAGCAACAGATGAGTGAACATTGAAGCGGCATCCAGTCAGAAGAAAAGCTGAATGGACATGCACTACCTGCCACAGCCAGGCTAGCAGAGATGCTAATCTCCAGGGGGTCTGTCCACTGTGTTGAAGAGAGTGTCTGAGTGGGATGCAGGTTACTTCGCAAGGCATGTGGTGTCATGGAGAATCAACCACAGTCTCCTGCATGCTGCACTGGTGACACAACGGTTCCAATCATTTCATCTGATGCTTTTCACAGATTGTCTTTGAATATTACCGAATGACTGGATGAATGATTCATTAATAAACAAAAATACAAGAAAATACAATTTCAGAGTCTACCTTGTCCAGGTAATGAGGGTGACCTCTGACCTAGCCTGTGGGTCAAGTGCACCATCTCTCTCAATCCCAAACTAGCAGGAGGGTTTTCACTCATACAAGCAACACTTTGAACAAGCAGAAACTGTAGGCTGAACTGATGTGTGAGATAACGTCACGTTTTATCAAACGCAGAGCCCCAGGGAGACGAGTGATGGAAACAATTAAAATGCCAGTAAAGACGAACTCATCAATAACTGACAAAAGTGATGGCATAATGACTGATAGGCCTAGTTCGCCTGGTAATATGGCATACTAGTTTGATAGACATCATGTCTGCAGATGTAACTAATGAGGATCTAGGAAAATTCGCGTTAATAAGCGTCATTAGGAGCGAGAGGAAATGTTTCCCAATACGCACTAAACAAAACACTTTTTGAATATCCTCCAAGCTTTTGAAACGCACTATTAAAACAAAAAAACAGCAGTTTTTTTCTGAGGCTACACATAACACTTTCCTGGAGTCTACATGTGATCGGGTCGCTTGAGGTCTCCATCTTTGTGGTCGCCATATGCGCAATAAAAAGTTCAGAGGGCTGTGAGCTGCGGCTAGAGTTGACTGATAACGACAATCACAACATGCCGAGGAATTATTCGGGTCGTTGTATTAACGGCACTTTGTCAGTATGCATACCATGGTCAACAAGACCTACGAAGAGTATAAAGTGGTCCGCTGAAGGTCCATTGATATCTACTAAGTAAATGCATCATATGAAATCTGCAGCCTATATGTTTATAATCGCTGGATCATTGCAGCCAATGCACACATCATGACAAGATATAGGGTAAGGGTAACCAACCTGACGACTCGGACTGTTCTCTGGGGAGCAACTCCTCTGGACCAACGACGTGTTCACGTCCTCTCCAAGCGGTTCACCTGTGGCGTCTCTCGTGTATCCTTCGTTCAGCGGAGAAAGTTAAAGCAGTGATGTCCACCTGTCCGATAGGGACGGATGAAATACGTGGCAGTAACCCGCAGTACGGTCACCCGAATCTCTTCACCCGGTTAATTTAGCTCATATGAGCAGAGACGGGCCGATGGAGAGGTAACCTGGTTACCTGGTGATGATGGACAGCTGGAGCTGATCACCGAGGCTGCTTACACTGGGGCTTTACTGGAGCAGCAGCGGAACAGTCCAGACTTGTTGGGATGCCTGAAGGGGATCATTGGCTCTCCCTTTTCGCTTTTGCTTTTTTTGTTCTCTCCTTCTCCAAAGCTCCCCCTCTGCCTCCCTGCCCCAGCCTGCAAGTCATTCACACCCAGACGAGACGAAGCATCTCAGGCAGAACACACCGTCAACCTTTCGTGTACATTTAGGTCGTTTCCATCGTTTGAATGTTGTGTATGTGGTTGTTGACACACTATGTTCATTAAAGTGAAGAGCATAAGGCATTCCGTTTATTCTTCTGCAGTGTCCCCTAAAACAAAACTTGTTAAGTGTTGTACACTAGCAATGGTTAATCTAGCACTTGAAATGCTTGAAACTTGTTCTGGTAACTTTCTTACTGTATTAGCAGCAATGAAATGTTTCACCTTCTTATGACAAATGTACTCTTTGTAAGTCGCTTTGGATAAAAGCGTCTGCTAAATGCCCTAAATGTAAATGTAAATGTTAAGTTAAGTAAGGTTAAGTTAAGTAACATAAAATAGACTCTTGTTGTCATAGTACCAAAGCAGCCCTCTCTTGTGTTTTGCTGTAAATATATTTGTGCACGTTCCCTGCAGAATACTTGGCAGGTTGTTTTGGTATATTATTAAAGCTTTTAAAATGCTATAACATTATCCACATGATGCTGTGCTACTAGACTGACTGCAGAAGATAAACAGCTGACCCTCAACGTCAGTAAGACCTCCTGTCGTGGTGGAGTCACACCTACCTTATTTTTACTGTATAGTTATCTTTATATATACCTCATAACCTCATACAGTGGTTGGCACTAGAGTAACGGCTGACACAATACGTACATTTCAGTATGGCAGATTGATGGGGCTGATTGCCACCTCCTAACAACATCAAGTGTGTAAGCAATGTTGCTGTTAGATGTTACACACTTCTGTTGCCACAGCACTCCACCACAGCCATGATGGCTACGTCATCACTGATCTCCCCGAGGTAGGCGTAGGTCTCGTGGGAAGCCTACTCTCACTTCCATAACTGCATTGGGAGATTGAGAGATTGAGTCTTGAACATGTCTCCCAGATTGACAGGCTGTACTATGTTAAGGCTCTGCGGGTTTGAGGTGAAAAATACCAGCACTGTCAGGACATGTTGGGCCCTGGACTAGTCACTGGGGCTGTGGATGAAGTCCCAGACGTCCCCGTATGAGGGTCTGTAATGGTAGACTGCGTTCTGGTGGTCTTCATACCCATACAGGCTGCAGTCACGCAGTATTAGTGTCTGTAATGGTAGACTGCTTCTGGGGGTCTTCAAACCCATACGGACTGCAGTCACGCAGTATGAGTGTCTGTAATGGTAGACTGCGTTCTGGCAGTCTTCACACCCATACGGGCTGCAGTCACGCAGTTTGAGGAAGAAATTAAAGGTGTCATTGCATCGTTATTTCATTAATTTTGCGGTGGTCTCTAGTATTAAAGAATGCCCTGTGAGCTGGTTTTGGTGAAAAAAATGCTCTGGTGCTCCTGTTTCAGGCTGTTCTAGTTTGGTGAAAGAGGTGGGGGGGTGGAACGACAGGATTTCGGCTCTTACTCATAAATATTCATGACATTTAAATGATTGATTGGCTAACAGCACTGTCCGTCACGCACTGTGACGCACTGTGACGGACTGCAGGCGGGCGCAAGCCAAGGTAGGCGAGGCCATGCATACTAATTCACCAAATTACGTCAGGCTTTTCCAACTTATTCGTTTATCTGTCTATTTTCTTACATTGGCTAATGCATGCAATGGGGGTAGAAGAACATTTTCACGTGCAAGCATGCATATGCAACTCGGAGTGACCTATCGTATTTCAAAAGGACAAGTACTAAACAGGTTTTCGGTGAAGGACACCTTTAAGGAAGAAACGACGACACAAACAAAGGAAAGAGGAAAAGCCAAGGCTGCAGGAGAACCGAGGCAAAGTGAGGAGAACTGAGGAGAACTGTCAGGCAGATGTTCAGCGTCGCCTCTTTTGAAGGAGCTGCAGCACTTCTAGGCCACAGCCATGCTGCTCTAATAAAAGATGCATTCCACCAGAAGACTTCTACTGACGCCACATTTTAGTGGCTGTGATTGGTTAGGGATAACGCAGGGTGGGGGTGGGGGGGCAAGTTGAACTGTGGGTAAAACCACACAAGTTGCACTTGTACCCACAAGTCACAATACAACTACAATACAACCTTTCAACGTATTCAACTTGTGCTCAACTTGTGCTCAATGATCATTGCAGCTTCCTGCCAAGCTCCCATGGTCAGTGGACAGCCTGATGATACACACACACAGACACACACACACGTGCACACACACACACACACACACACACACATATGAAAGCCTAATTTTGGATAAATAAATCAAGTAAAAGCAAAGAGAAAGAATCCCTCCATGACAACACAAAGATAACACAATGTGATCAGAATTGATTTGCTAAAACAGACAACATGGTTTCTCCTGCCTGGCCCCTCGTCCTTCCTGAGAGGAGCTTCATCTGCAGAGCGATGTGCAGCCATTTTAACAAACACATCAGGTCATAAATTAGCTGTGAGGGAACGTGGTGCTCTCATACCAGCTTCCTGGTGCTGCTGCTCATGGCTCCTGGAGGCAATGGACGTCCAGGGAGGAGCCGCGAGAAGGAGATCCAGACAGGAGCAGCTTTGGGGGGTAGGGCCCCAACACATGAGGAGGTCGGCCCCCGGGTTCTGCTGCTGCTGTAGTGTCACCTGTCAGGACACTGCATCAGCATCTCTGAACCAGGACATGAACATGGACATGAACATGGACATGAACTCACCGTGCTTCATTTTAATTTGTATTCATGTTTGGCCTTTTCATAGAGGTTTGAGTCGTCATAATTCAATAACCTTGTGTTTATATGTTTCCTGTTATAACTATTGCTACAATATCTGTGGCTGTTATAACCTAGTGAATGACTTACATTTAACATCCTCTACATAGAGATTGTGGAGCAGAGAGAATGTAGATGCAGCAGAATGTGTGTGACAACACAGAGAACATAACAAAGATTAAGAATGGTTCTATGCCTCTTTTCACCTTTAAAACATCCTATAGTCTCAGTGGATAATGTGGAGATCTGCGTGGTGGTGTTTACATACCTGAGTGCTCCCTGGTGACAGCAGCTCCCATCCTTGCCACTTCCAAGTCAGACTATCAGTCTGGTTGTCGTCTCTGTCCGGACCTGCTGTCTGGTGTCCAACCTCGGGGGAAATGGCTAACCCTGTCTATAGGTAGCTGTTCACACTGAAGGGCTTAGGAAAAGTCCTTTCATCATATCCTTTCAGGAACAGGACTATAGTGCAGAGGAGACGTCAGCTGAAGAGAGCACAGCTATTCTGAGCCACTCTGACACTCAATTCTTCTACCTGTCCAGAAGAAACATGCCCAGTGCCCCGGGGGGCTGAGGACTGAGAGAAAGACAGGTGGTGAGGATTGAGAGAAAGACAGGTGAAAAGGTGTTTTTCACATACATAATGTGAAACAACATGCAAAATGTGTTGGTGATTTGTAATTCCAGTACTTGTATTTTGTTGTTTTCCTGCTTAGATTGCTTGTGAAACTTGTATATTTATATTTATTTAATTCAGATTTGGAATGACAACTATTAAGGAAGGACCTTTTGTACCATTCAGTTTGTTTTGTCCAACAATCTTCTAATTTGAGGGATTCCCCAAAAGGTCTAAGTTCCCTGCTGCCTCTGTAGATCAAGAGTTCAGCAGCCTCCAGTTGTTTTGGCCAGCAGCTGCAGCAGCAGCACATGCCTGGAGTCTTGATGCTCCACCAACTCTTGCTGTCTTCATGAAGGCCAGCAGGGGGAACCCAGGTGCACCGAGGTGTCCTGAGGTACTCAAGGACTTCTTCCAAAGTCTTGGTTCTTGGTCTCAGCATCAGACGTTCTCATGTTCCCTGAGGAGTCAATCAAAGCAACATCGAGGATCCTTATCTTTCCATGAAGGACTTAGCAGGTATCATCGCATTTCTCTGGCAGGATTTGCTCTTCCTCATGGTTGAATGAAGGCATACAGAAAGAGAGGGAAGAAGATGCTCCCCACATTGTACAAAGGTTTTGGGGTTCCCCAAAACCTTTTAGGGAACAGGTGTAAGGGGGTGGCCTATATATTACAGGAATCATAAATTACCAAATGATACCCCTTCACTCCGCTTCCCTTCTGGTAATAGCAGGGCCTACACACTTTCAAGTCAGATTGACAGGTAGGATGATGGCAGACGTTCTACCCCTCCTCTGCACATCCCATCTGCGGTCAAATGAAACATTAAAAACACTTCATCCTTGTGTTTGTGTCATAGTTTTTACCAGTTTTACCATACCGTGGTCCGGTTATACTAAAATAAAACTAACTATGTCTCCTAAATCTCTAAACATACTTTCTGAGTGCAGTTGTTCAGCATGGCCTTGCATGGAGTGTACCGTGATTGAGAGGGTGCTGCAGAGAGAGAACATTCAGAAGATACTTGGTTTCATCTCACTGTGTCTGTTGCTCACAGTTCAACTTGGAGCTAAATGAGCTGAGTTGCACAGGTTTTATGGTATCTGGTTTGGTTTGCTAGTCCTGGTGTCGTTTCTCATGACAGATGGATAGGAACGCATAGATCACAACAAGATAATGGGCGGATGAGATAACGGACAATTGGAATACGTCTGCATTCGTTGTCCCGGCAGGGTGGCTGGCTCAGAGGTCAGCACTGCTGCCTCAAGGTGTCCCTGAGTCGAGGCCCACCGTGGGGGAGGCCCCACGGCGCCTCTGCATGGTGTCCTCCAGGGGCTCTGGGTTCCCACACGCCACAGCGACATAGAGGCCCCCGCAGGGGAGATGTTCTACACTGTAACGGCTCACAGCTCAGCGCAGGTTGCACACATCGCTGGGTTCAATGGAATGTCCCCACTGGGTTTAAACACTGTCCAAATGATTGAACTTGAATACATTATGACGATCAGTGGGGGTAGCTGTACCCACATTGTGATCTAGTCCGTTTCAGATAATTGTTGCCGTATGTAATGTCGTCTGTCATGTTTATTTGTGGTGCCATGGCTGTTCTGTTGGTCATTAGCAATGCACTTTGAATTGTATGACAGGAAATAGAGTGAATTCAATTAGGCCTACATAGTACCTACCTTATGTATCAGTAGATTCCGACATTGCACATTGCATATTTATTTTTACTACTTGTATTGTCTGTTTTTTTTTATCTTTCTGTCTTATCTGTAGGCATGTTCACTTTAGTTGTAGTATAAGGAATGTCTTGTCCTGCATATTGTGCCTGTGCACTTTATCTGTTTCACTGTGGGAGGGTGAGAAACATACTCTTGATTCCTTTGTATGTCTTGCCATGTGAAGGAATTGACAATAAAGCTACTTTGACTTTGACTTTGTAGTTTTAAGTACAATATTCAGCTTGACCAACATTATTTTATTATGTTATTTTTGTATACGTTTGTAATTCGCAATGTATTGAGATCCTCCCATGAATTAAGTATATAATGACAATCCGTTGTAGAAAAGGGTTCTCTCTAGAGGGCAGTAGTGGGTTCGTCTAAACTCCTGTATGCCGTTAGAGGGCAGTAGTGGGGTCGTCTAAACTCCTGTATGCCGGCAGAGGGCAGTAGTGGGGTCGTCTAAACTCCTGTATGCCGGTAGAGGGCAGTAGTGGGTTCGCTTAAACTCCTGTATGCCGGTAGAAGGCAGTAGTGGGGTCGTCTAAACTCCTGTATGCCGGTAGAGGGCAGTAGTGGGGTCGTCTAAACTCCTGTATGCCGGTAGAGGGCAGTACAAACCCATGGCAGAAACACGACCACTACAGACTGGCTACCAACGTTTCAATTCTCGTTCGCTGTGTATTTGGCAAACAAGGAAAATACGATTATGAGAACAGTGTCGAGAATCTGTGACGAACATGAAAGTGTTTACTTGAGGAGACACATTTTAAATGTCATGGTTCAATACTAATCCCAGTACAGCATGTGTGTCACTGACTTAAGAGAAACGACCAGTGTTGTCATCTTGCAAAGCAGAGACTAACACCTTGTGACCTTTCATGTTAATCCCTGGTCAGGTGTCACGTTGCCACCCTCTAATGGACTGTCCGAAAGTGACGTATAGAGACAATGTTAAGTAACCAAGAGGACGGAGGGTTTATGTCCCTATTCCCACAGAGGGAAACTTTCCCCATCCAGTTCAGTAGAGTTTCAGTTTTAGTAGTCATGTGTAGGTTACTCATGGCCAAACATTCAATTAAATGTGTGTTACAAAAAGCTGTGACTCAGCAGCGAAAGCCCTCGTCACAACAAGAGCTCTAGGATAAATGAAGATAAGCAAAAAACGGCAATAATTGAATGAGATAAATAAAGTGATGACTTTCCAATGAGGGTGTAAAAGTGAGTCCTGGTGCAACAGCAGGACGAGCAGATATGAGATAGTTGATGTTTATGTTCATGAGTTGAGGAGCCTGATGGCCTGGTGGTAAAAACTGTTCTAAAGACGGTTCCTAAGAAGGAGAACGGTCCGCATGCAGGGTGCTGTGGTCTGCGTGCAGGGTGCCTGTAGTCCACGAGCAGGGTGCTGTGGTCCACGTGCAGGGTGCTGTGGGCCTTTGCTGAATGGCAGGGGGTCTGTTGCCAGTTCTGAGCCCCCCCCCCCCACCACACCTGCAGCGTGGCTGTGGTGGTTGTTGTCCCCGTGATGCAGCCGTCAGAAGCTCTCCATGGGGCACCTGGAGAGCTTCTGGAGGATGCCAGCGCTCTTGGGAAACTTCCTCTTGTCAGGAAACAGCACACTGGGAACTGTGGCCCCCATGTGTTGGTCCCGCTTCAGGGCTTGTTTTGGGAAGGACTTGGTTCACGTCGGGGCGGTTGTGTGATGACAACTTCTGTGTGACCACACCGCTTCTGGTTCCTGATAAATGGCACTTAGTCAGAGATGTTGTATACTAGCAATTGGCTAACCTAGCAATTGAAATGCTTGAAATTTGAAACTGGTGACTTTCTTACTGTATTAGCTGCAATGAAATGTTTCACCTTCTTATGACAAATATACTCTTTGTAAGTCGCTTTGGATAAAAGCGTCTGCTAAATGCCCTAAATGTAAATGTAAATGTAAATGATAAATTCATTTGTCCAACTGCTTCAACCTCATCCTACAGATGCAGCCATCGGTGTTCCAGCGAGGTCTCCGTACCTGAGCCGCGGTTCACATCTCGGAGTCATTACTGTAGAGCAGCATGATGGACATTATCCACTTTGCTCACAGACCACGCCCGGGAATATCTGTTTCTTTCATTTCTGTCATAAATGGATTCTGCAGTGAATGGTTTAGATGGCTGCATTCAGCCCCAGGAACATAACAAGGCATTAGGAATCCTTCTAATGGGTTCCTGTCCCTCTTACCCTGAAGAGCTCACTGAATAGACAGACACACACACTCTGTGTGTGTCTCTCTCACACACTCACACACACACACACACATATACATGCACACACACCACACACACACACACACACACACACACACGCACGCACACACACACACACGCACGCACACACACACACACACACACACACACACACACACACACACACACACACACACTGTCATACACACACACTGGGATAGGGGTGAAGGTAGATAGCTAAATGGCTGCATGCCGTACTCCTAATGGTGGACAATAATGGCCTGAGAGGCTTTGTGACATCAGGGGGTTCTCAGTATTAACGTTGTTGTACCTAACATCTCCATGGCAACATTTCATTTGATGTTGAGGTTCCTCAAATGGTATGTCACCTGGAGGGCCATTAAAAGCCCCCTCTACTAATACATTTTTTGCACACACAGCTACATTGCTTTGACAACCCCGTCCTGAGTGGTCCTCCCAGCAGGGCCTGGCGTGAGGCGGCTACAGATGTTGACGTATCAGTAGTGATGTTGTATTACAGATGTTGATGTATCAGTAGTGATGTTGTACGACAGATGTTGATATATCAGTAGTGATGTTGTACTACAGATGTTGACGTATCATTAGTGATGCTGTATTACAGATGTTGACGTATCATGATATGTGAGCTGTAGAGTACAGCTTGCCATGGCTGGTGTTACAGACTGAGAACCTTCTGATGATGCTGAGGGTGAAACCTTGTGGTGGAAAGTAGTACTTTAAATCAAGTACAATTGTTGTAATTGTAACTTTACACTATTGGGGTTATTCATATTGTACGTCTCTGCTTTATTCATGTTACATAATGTAAGATTGAAGTCTCTCCATGAAGATGTTATGTTCAATGGGAATAATAGCTTCAGTTTCACGTTAAAAGGTGGATTCAGCATACAAGGTTAGTTTTCTTTGTTACTAGAGTACAGTCTGTATGACAACTTGTATTTAATTCTTAAATATTGTAATAATTGTAACCATATAGATACTTTTGTAGATATGTTTTTTTGTTCTATCTGTAACCATCTGCACATTTACAGCTGGCATAGGTTGAGCATATATTTGTATATATACAGTGAGACCATAAATTTGATCATAAAAACTATTCAAGGAGTCCGTTTGTGAGTCACAGTTTCAGTCGGTGTGTGTGTGTCTGTACTTGTCTGTAGTCTCTCTCTCTCTCTCTCTCTCTCTCTCTCTCTCTCTCTCTCTCTCTCTCTCTCTCTCTCTCTCTCTCTCTCTCTCTCCCTCTCTTTCCTCTTCCCCAGCCCTGCTGCGTGAGACCGTGTCCTCTTGTCAAACGTTGAGGCAGGCGGCCATGCTGCCTGCCTCATGACGGTTAGTGATTGGTGGGCTGCGGTACCGGGCTGC
>OMKQ01087813.1:0-14737 GCA_900302335.1 Phycis phycis | reverse complement strand
ACAGGATACCTAAATGCTCCTCCTGAGAGCTGAGACAACGAGCTGGAGTCACAGGGTTTAGGGGAAAGGTGAAGTGGAGTCTCTCTCTCTCTGTCTCTCTCTCTGTCTCTCTCTCTCTCTCTGCAGACCATTGAATCAAATGTATTCAGATACAGATGTACTTTATTTATCCCACAGCGGGGAAATTTCCGTATCGCAACAGCCTAGAAGTACAACACTACAGAATAGAAAAAGCCTATCTAACATGGGAAACGTATACAATAAACAGGAATGGACAAACAAACAAACAGAGAATGTACAGAAAGTACTAGAAAGTACTAGACGAAAAGTGACCTGTTGCAGGTAAGGTGACCTTCTGTCGTAGTAATGTAATATAAATATGAATATAAATAATATTGTACATAAAGTGATACAGTGATCGGGGTGGAGGATTATAAATTATAAATTAGGAGTAACGAAAGGAGTAAGAACAATGAATAATCAGGTGAAGATAGACATAGAGCCATAGTGACTGGTTCTATGTTTATCAGACAGGAACAGGCAGTACAAACATGATCAGGTGGAACAGGTATTGTACAGTCTGACAGCGGCGGGGATGAAAGACCTGCGGAACCTCTCCTTCTTACACCGTGGGTGTATCAGTCTGCTGCTGAAGGAGCTGCTCAGAGACCCCACAGAGTCGTGTAGAGGGACCCACCCCCCTTAGTGCGCAGACCCACCCTTAGTGCTCAGAGCCACCCTTAGTGCACAGACCCACCCCTAGAGCTCAGACCACACTTAGTGTTCAGACTTAGTGCTTAATGCTGCCCGGTGCGGTGGGCCCCATCAGCTGTCTGGCTCCATGTCCTGTTGGGTCTAGCCTGTAGTGTGACTGTGCAGCTACATGTTGTCCTGTGTCTTCTAACTGAAGAGCAAGTCCTATATCCTCAAGCCAGCTGATGTTGAAATCTGTTCAGGCGTTGAAAGGTGCGTCATTTCATATTGCGGACAATATGCTAGATCTCAGAGGGTTTAATATCAAAAGTATGAATAAAGCAGGAATAGTCACTCTGTCTGGATGTGCATCCTGTAAAGTGTACACATCCAGGTGGCGCTGCAGGGGTACCTGGGGCCTCATTCTGGGGTTCCAGCGGGCGTAGTAGCCAGTCCAGAGCTCCAGGTGTCTGGAAGAGGCTAGGGGGTAGAGGACGTGATGCTCATGGTCCACGAAGAAGGGGTTGGTGAACTCTTCTGGTTGGCTAGGGCAGCAGACACACTAGTTAGTAGCTTTCCATTTCAATTGTAGGTTCAAACCTATTCACTGCTAATAGGAGAGCCCGTTTGTCCATTTAAACACTGCTAGCCACTCTAGCTAACCATAACCCTTACCTAGCTAACCTTAACCCCGTGTAACCCTAACCCATAATGTAACCCTAACCCAAAACCCTAATCCATAAGCCTAATCCTTACCCTAACCCTGTGTAACCCATAACCCTAACCCTTACCTAGCTAACCCTTACCCATAATGTAACCTTAACCCATAAACCATGGGAGAACACATTCAGAATACCTCAATGCCATACCTGTTAATATAAGACCAGAGCGATTTGGTTTTGCTCGGTAGTCCCTAAAACAATTCAAGAAATAAATGTCATGGAGTATAATTATTTAAACGAAATACATGAGCTAAACAGTGTTGCTTCATTTAACTTAAATTTGAAAGTTACATTTAAAGATATTATTATGTGACTGAAGACCCACCTTGGCTACCTTCTCCTGCTCGCTGTCACTGAGGAACGTACCAAACAGACAGCTGTACAGGTGGTCCAGCACGCTGAGCAGGAACAGCTCATTAAACTCAAAGGCTGCTGGGAACTAGGACCACAACATTACAGGACATCTAAATTACAAGGTGGAAGCTAAAAGGATTGTAGATAATATGGGCTCTCTGCCACTACGGGTCTCTCAATCCAAATAATAACAAATTCACACTCTGATGCTTCATCGGGGTCAAGATTAAACCCAAACTATGGCAGAACATTGATTCAACACTGGTCAAATGAAACAGACCCAGTAACTCCTTGGGATCTTTGTCCTACCTGTCTTGTCATCTGCCACACACAGTCTATGAACTGGACGAAGAGAGGCGAGCGCTCAGAGTTGGCGTGGTTGTCATCTCCATGCCCTATGCGCTGCCAGAACACAGGATGTATCATCACCAGTGTCCACGACCGCCTTCCCCAGCCCTAATCCTCTGCACCATCCCTTACCGCGGCAAACCTGTGTCCAAAACTGATCCACTCCTTCTCAACCAGAACCTGGAAATATAAGGACAGTCGTATGAAGTTGGATCATTTCAAAAAAGTGTTCAAGATAAAATAAAATAAAATGTCTTCTTTCCTTACACTCCTCACTTACAGTGTGGTGCATGTAGACTACGGTGCATATGGAGTTATGCATACATCTTAATTATTGTAATTCCTGCTACTGTCCTGTACATCCACACTGACCTGAAAGCCCAGCAGTGTGCGGTAGAACCCGTCCAGCATCAGCATGGCCAGTGAGCTGAGCTGGGGCGTGCGGTCCCAGCCGTCACTGCAGTGCAACACCACGGACGTCTTGCCGGACTCCAACTTGTCTGCAATCCTCAGTGCGCCGCTGAGCAGCAGCTGGGAGTCATGATGGGTAAAGCTAGTTATGTTGGGTTAAGTTAGTCAGTTTGGTGTTGGATCATGTGGGTTATGACGGGTCATGTGGGTTATGATGGGTTATGATGTTGGGTGATGTTGGGTAATGTTTAGGGATGGGAATCAAGAACCGGTTCTTGTTGAGAACCAGTTCCCAGTGTTTTAATTCCTTGGAATCGTTCGCCAATTTTGCAAACGATTCCCTTATCGATTCCAGTGGACGCGACGTTGGATATTTCCTCAACATGCAAAAACATTTGCGCACACAGCATGCGATAACCATTTCTCAATGTCACATTTTCGGTCCGGACTAACGTCACTGAATCTCAGCCCAGCAGCAACGTTAGCATGTCCTCGGCTAATATTGCTGGTAAACACTGCCTATCATGTTAGCGCCATTTGCCTCATTGTAAAACCTGCTATTAGTAATGGTTAACGTTAAATGAATGCCTTCTCATTCAATACATTTAGATGACCATCACGAGACAGAGTCTCTGGCTCAGAGCCGGAGGCCGGCAGTACTCGCTCCAGTTCATGTATACCTCTAGCTTCTCCTTTCACCGAAGCAGGGAAGAGTAAAATGACCCAGGCCAGGATAGACGAATGTGACAGAGCAGTGACAAAGGCTTGCACCCATTTGCCTCTTAAGACCTCACTGTTGTTGGGTTTGTAAGGTCATGACTAAACTAAACAAAGATGATGCTAATCGACCTGTTTGTTGTCCTTTTTTTCCAAATGAGAATCGATAAGAGAATTGATAAAGAACCGAATCATTAAGCAGAATCGAGAATGGAATTGGAATCATAAAAATCGTATCAATTCCCATCCCTAGTAATGTTGGGTTAATGTTAGTTTGTTAAACATAATTGAAATCTAAATTTGAGTTGGGTAATAGTAGGGCAATTGTTAAACTCACTAACTCATAGCTCTAAACATTAAATCAAGTCTCTAGAATAAAGTTTTGTTTGTCCCAAAACAAGCGTCTCTCACAGATTGCTCCTACGTGTGGGAAATAACAAGACCCTTCCATAGAAGTGCCAGCAGAAGTAAATCTCATTGGGGACGCACAGGCCCCCAATGGGACCAGGCATAAAGTGTTGATGGTACGACGACTCAAGCAGCTCTCACCTGGATGTACTCCAGCCAGTGGGTTTGCTGAACAGAGGAGTACCAGGTGGGCTCGTCGATGGTGGGGTAGACCACCTCTTTCAGTTTCCTCAAAGACTCCCTCATCACATGGATGTTGGGGATCTCCAGGAAGCTCAGCTCCACGTTGGGGTAAAAGCTCTCGCTCTCGTATCCGCCATCTTTGGCCTGGTCAGAACATTTGGTGGAGTCAGAGACCCAGCAGAGCAAAGCAGGGAAAGAAAGTGTATCGAACCTAACCCTGACCCGAAGCAAAACAAACAAATGGTTTTGGTGTGGTAACTCCATAAGAGTAGAATGTAATGGCATCTTGCCAAACGGACCCGGATTAAATATATTCAGTTGGTTGAAATCTGTAACTCGGGGAAACGGGGAATCAGATCACGATAAATCACGGCTTGCTGTTCTGACAAATCAGACGCAATACCATCATCTCCACGTCACCAGGAGGTGATGTACCAGCTGTTGTTTTGTGTCTCAGTGTGCTGACCACTTTAGCAGTCTGTCCTGTGACATCCTAGACGCATATAATACATATACATATATAATATAACAACTACACAACATGGTGTTTGGTTAGGTCAGAAAAACCTCAAATCAACTATACATTGATTATGCATTTTCCATATACCATTTTAGCATTCAAAAAACATTTGCTAAATAATTTGACGACAGCTTTCACTGAACCTCAATACCTTGTTGGTGTCTGCCACACTACTCTGCCGCGCGTCAAACACGCTGAGCTTGTGGGACTGGGCGTTGGCGTCCATGATGGTCTGGAGGAAACGCTCGTCCTCTTTACAACGGCGGTCTGAAGGTCCGACCAATGGCTGACCGCTGCGCACAATAGTGGCCTGGGACTCTGGGTGGATCCACGACAGCACCTGAGCATGAAGTACTTTGGTTAGAGCTCTTTAGGACTGTAGCAAGAAGATCTTCAGTTAGGGCTCTTTAGGACTACATCATGAAGACTATTAGATAGAGCTCTTTAGGACTGCATCATGAAGAGTATTAGTTAGAGCTCCTTAGGCCCTTTCATGCATTAAATTACAGGGAGAACCTTTCAGGCACCTCTAGTGATTTACACTATTCACACATGCAGCAACGTGGTGGATTATGATGATTATGAAGAGTTTTAAGATTGGTTAAAGCGCCATTAGTAAGAGCTCTTTCTGACTGCATTAGGAAGAGCTGATCGGTGATGTCGTAGTTTACTATGCGGGAGCCCACCGGGATGCGCTGCTTGGCTCTGAAGTGAGCCACCCGCCTGAGGTCCTCCTCCGGGATGCTGGTGGGGACCACCAGGAGTGAGGGGTACGTGTCACACAGCTCATAGCTGCTGTTGACCTTGCTGAACATCCAGCTCTCGTTGGGGAGGCCCTAGAGACAAACACACACACTGAACAATCAGAGCAACCAGTCACGAGACTAACTATCCTTCACTAGACTAATTATCCATCACAAGACTAGCTATCCGTCACTAGACTAACTATCCATCACTAGACTAACTATCCATCACTAGATTAAATGCTCTGTCAGAAACTCGTTCTCGTCGACTCTGCCTGACTTTGTATGAAGGCCCGGCTCATGTCTGACCCATCAGGGCATCTCTTCCCTGATTGGTTCATGGAATCCATCTTGCCTGTCAATCACAGGTGCGAGAAATACAACACTTTTCAATGGGAGAGAAGTGAGGGGTGTTTTTTGGAGGTTTAGTTTCAAAATGTTGCTCTCTTCTGCTATCGCTTTAAAACTCTTGAATCTTACCTAGAACAGCTTTAACAAAAAATACAGCTATTCTGTTCTCAAGTACAGCCATTAAAGAAAACAGAAGAAGATACTATAACTTAAAGTAGGCAAATTGTCGATTAAGCAGATTTCTATTTAAAAGGTGAGTTTTAACTTCCCAACGCGGTGGCAAAGAGCTTACTTGTCTCTTGTATTCAGCCATGGCATCGTACACCTTCCACCCATCCACAGGAAACACCTCCTCATACAGGAACGCAAACAGAGGCTGCACAGGATTATATTTCAACACTTAGGGATGTATTTGAATCACTGCTATCACTGTTTGTAGACCATCATCACTGCTATCATGCATTCAGTTATGTGTTTCATGGGGGGGGGTCGAAAAAGTTACAGGTTACAAACATATTACAGTTCTTTTTTCTTCCAACTGCGATTCATGCACAAAACGTATTGAACCGAAAGAATATTCCAATACATCACATAATGAAAGAATCGCAACATATTGAATTGTGACCTTGTATTGTGATGTTCATCACATCACAGCTTCTTCCTCACACTGTTTCATCGCACTTTCTATTTGTTGGATCTAACGTTGGCGATGATTTCTGATATGCAATAGTGCCATAGTGTCTCTTGCACTATTGCACTTTTATTATTATTACCATTATTATTATCACCGTTACCATCACCACACACCATACAGACAGAAATTGGCTGCCATCTACTGCCATTTACTGTCCTTACTGACTGTTCTTTTTGCAGTGTAAATACTAATATTCTTACTGAATCTTTTGCTGCCATTACCATTACAATTGCCTTTTTGCACCAACGTTTACAGGAACTTATGCTTATACTTTTTACTTATTATGTATACTTATACTTATACTTATTACTTACTTACTTACTTACTTATTACTTACTATACTTATGCTACTCCTATTTTATACAACAGTAGATTCCAACATTGCATTTTTACTTTTATTGTCTTTTTATCTTTTTTTTATCTTATCTGTTTGAAATTGTATGTTTACTTTTAGTATTAGGAATGTCTTGTCCTGCCTGTTGTGCCTGTGCACTTTATCTGTTTCACCGTGGGAGAGTGAGAAACGTCCCCTTGATTTCTTTGTATGTCTTGCCATGAGAAGGAATTGACAATAAAGCTACTTTGACTTTGACTTGACTTTGATATTTCGAACAGAATGTGCTTGTTAAATGAATCTGTCAGTAGAACCTTTTGGTTCACTATGAAGTCACTCACCAAGGCTTTGCAGAGTGGGAACGCATACTTGGCCAACAAGTCCAGAACCTCTGGCTGTTTTTCTTCCTTCTTGTAGGCAAACCTGAGACTCCTCATGTCCTAACAGACAATAAAGAGAGATCCTCATAGCACGAGATTGAAAACATATTTATGATGCATAATATTGACAACATATTTTTGTAATGAATGATTTTGTCAGTATCTGGTGTCTGTGAGTATTGGGAGTATTATGGAGTATTCGGTCCTGCTCTCAGTTTGTCACAAAGACCAAGTGTTCCAACCCCTTAATTATAACGCATTCATCAACCTGAAAGTCCCTTGAGGTTGCGTCTTCTGTTGGGACAGTGTTCAGTTCTTGTGAGGACAGGGTGTCTTCCCATACCTTACAGACCAGCTCCAGGCCTCTGGCGTCCTCTCCATGGCTCTGCACGTTGATGGTCTCCAGCCTGCTTATTGCTCCCAGGTTCACATCGAGAAAGAACTGGGGATCCTGAAAGCATGCACACATCGATGACACAGAAGCTAATTGTGGTGAAAATGATGAATGAAAAACGTTTTTCAGGGAATAATGTCCTGGGTCAGCGGAATGTGAACTGAATGATAATATATGATTCAGGTGTGTACCCTTTCCAAGGTGTTGAAGTAGAGTTTGTAGTCTGTGACTGTCAAGGTCCCAGTCACCAAACCACTGAATGGACAGATATACATGACATCTTTAACTGTAAAGACACACACACACACACACACACACACACACACACAGGGTTTTTGTATTACATTGAGAGCCCCGTTATATTTTAGATCCAGCTCTTAGCTCTGAGTGAGTGGCTGATGGGGGCATCTCCTTACCACTGAGCTGGACTGTTTCACCAGGCACCAAGGCCACATCCTCCAAGTGAAGTTGAACAGAGCGCTCACTCAATGGCTGAAGCTTCTGCACAAACAAACAGCTGTCAGATGACCCCCCTCTCAGAGAGGCTCCCAGTGGACACCCTGACACTATGGATGCCACTCTTGGGCCAAAACAAATGTCTTGCTCAGCTCATGAAAAAGATGATGTTCATGCCATATTGTCTTGGAGGAATCAGGCTTTGCCCTTAACATGAAAACAATGGTGTTTGTATGTTAATGCAAGTCATATTTACAACGCAAATATAGTGGAGAAAATATAGAAAATCATTTTTTAAGAAGGAAACAACACCTCTGAATCATCCTGACAGCTTTCTTCAGAGTCCTGGAGCAAGCAAGGGGTGCATAGGAAGTGATAGGAAGAGGAAATGGCCAAAAGGGTTAGAGAGATAAATAACAGGACAGAGATCAAACGAGAGGGGAAACCAAAGCCATGAAAAAGAGGGAAGGAGGAGTTATTGGTTTAGCAGCAACGGTTCAAAGCAGAAGCACATGTTGCTAACAAAGTGTGGCCCAGGAAGTGAAAGTGAAAGTGCTGCCGGAAGCTTCAAGCCAGTTGAGACAAATGGGCTGCTAGGAAAGTTCTCCTCAGTTACACACAGCACTTGTTTGAATGTTTCAGGAAAAACAACCTTTCAGTTTGAAAAAACGTGGTACAAAACACTGGCTCAGGAATTGAAATCATTCATTTTGAGTGTTGTGTGATTTTCTGCTAAGTCTTTTGATCAAATCATGGTGATGTTATGTTCTGGGAGATGTTTGGGGAACCTCTCAGAACCAACAAGAAGGTGATTACTTTAAAACAACAAGGCATGCTTCCTTGGGAGCGGTACATGTTATACATAACTTTCAACGCGTATTACTCTTTTTGATAACAGAAGGTCCCTGTTTTGTTTCTCTTGTCATTCTTTTTTTGAGATTCTAAATATTCTATATTCTATAGGGTTAATTCTATAAAGATATGATGTCTTTTGACCTTCAGACATTTAGACAGAAAGGGTGAGGGCTAGGCCCTCTTCTAGCTCAGACATTTAGACAGAAAGGACAAACAAGAAGCGCTTTCAGGGACCCTTACCCTCAGATTAGGTCTCTTGGAAACCTGAACATCAACCCATAAACACAGAAAATGGGAATCATTAAGTATACACTCACACTAGGTTCTGAAGCTCCAAACTATCTGGTTTCGGTGAAAATTGAATGATGGGGCTACTAATGACCATACAGGGTCTGGTACGTGTTTGTATTACATGAGACACACCATGAAACAACAGGCTCGAACCAAGGGATTTAAGTCAGCAAATACTATCTTTATAACATCGCTCTTATCGAGCACTTTGTCATCAGATACATGTCAATGGAGGAGGAAAGAAGCCAAGCAGTTTTGTACGGATGTGTATGATAAATTATCATACACATCATTGATTATCATTGATAATGACATTACAAACTAATTACACAAGTACCTTGGGGTTGTAGGCAGCAGGGTCAACGATCTGACTGGAGATTGTAGCTGCAATGAGCTGTTTGCACCACTCCACATGGGAGCCTGGAGGGCTGCAGAGACAGGTTGCTCTGGTCAGGGATGTGCATTAGTGATTCACGTCGTCTCAAGTGTTTACCCGAATGTTTGCTGCTCTTGATACACTTTGCACCACATTTGCGATTTTGTAAGAATTATTGTGAACCTGTCGTGACACAACGTTTCACCTTGTTTCTGTCCCCTACCAGCAGACCTGGGTTCCCTGAGACCAGGTCCCCAGAAGACCTCGGTTCCCTGAGACCAGGTCCCCAGAAGACCGGGGTTCTCTGAGACCAGGTCCCTAGAAGACCTGGGTTCCCTAAGACCAGGTCCCCAGAAGACCTGGGTTCCCTGAGACCAGGTCCACAGATGACCTGGGTTCCCTGAGACCAGGTCCACAGATGACCTGGGTTCCCTAAGTTGTGGAGACCACATGGAGGAACATGAGCAGCAGCTCATTCAACCGGGTCCACAAGCCATCAGACCAGCTTCTGTGAGATAGTTAGATGTTGTACATGTCCCCTGCTATCCCAGGCTGGTGTCTCAGTGAAGACATTGGTCCAGTCCATCCCAATAGCTTCACCCAGGTTCACACAACAAGCATGCAGCTTGTTACGTGACAATGATAATAATAATCTAGTGAGACCAAACGACGGAGGTTGAACGTTCAACGTGAAATAAAGATTTAAGTTGAAGCAAAACAGCAATGTCCCCACAGAGAGGATGCGGAAGCCGAGAGAGCTAGTGGAAGAGGGGAGACTGGGGAGAATGGGGATGCCCATCACACCAGTCTGCTCCATGTAATCATCCCTGAAATGCTTTGTGATAGCAGGTTCTTTAGTGGTCCCTAACCCTAATCCTAACCTGTCCAGCGCATCGCCGGGCGGTCGGGGTGCACTGGTCGACGGTCTCCTGGGGGACCCCGCTCCCCTTCTCGCTGGGCCGTCGGGTTGTTTCTCCATGTGAGTCAGAACAACACACTCTTCATGTGTTCATAGAGAGAGACGTTCCGAGTTATCCGATGAGAGACGAACCAGATTCCAATCGCGACCGGAGGATGGGTTAGGTTACTCTGTTGTGCCTTCAGGCTACTGATGCTTCCGCCCTCCTCGACAGCTTCCTCTGTGATCTGATTGGCTGTGTTCAGGCTGCTGACGCTTCCGCCCTCCTCGACAGCTTCCTCTCTGATCTGATTGGCTGGCATGCACCCGCTGTTGCTCGCCCAGTGTCTCCATCATCCCTCTGTCAGAGTGGACAACATGAGGGCATGTGTTCAACACTACAGCATCTCTCTCTCTCTCTCTCTCTCTCTCTCTCTCTCTCTCTCTCTCTCTCTCTCTCTCTCTAACCGTATTAGTGAACCACTCGTGGTGAAAACGAGCAGAACCCATGCAAACACTTCTAACCAGAGCAAGTCAGATACAGTTAATTAAATATGCTTATAAAGAAACACAAATTATAAAAACATTCACAAACACACACACACACACACACACACACACACACACACACACACACACACACACGTAGCCATGATGGAGTTAAGAGCTGAGACCTCCAGCGGGAAGTGCAGCCTGGACACAGGGAGAGCTGTCCTACCCAGGGTCAGCTGATAGGATCAGTGGAGAGTTATGTTCTGGAGGGGGCAGAGGGACCATGGAGCCAAACACTGTCCACAGAAACTCATCATTCAGTCACAGATTTAAGAAAATAATGATTGGATTTAGCTGGGATCTATTAGAATTGATACCATGTAAACACGATGACAGACAATGTGTCAGACACATGTGTCAGACAAAGGCAATGTGTCAGACACATTGCCTGTCACATCGCTCCCTCAGGTTCATGACAAACACACCGGGCTACAGATTATCAGCCTGGGAATAAATCTAGACATAATAAATAAAATAAAGACATACTGCATCACTTAAAAATTCATTCGCTTTTAATACATACAACAAAGAACACTCTGGTTGAAGATTAGAGGACATTAGCATATTTTAGTTAATAAAGTCATGTTAAAAGCTACCTGTGAAACCGTGAGCTAACAGTGACAGGCTGCAGTAATGACCCTCAGACTCTGCTCCTTGCGGAGGAGTGAGGAGGAACCTCACGTGTAGACTCTGCTCCTTGCGGAGGAGTGAGGAGGAACCTCACGTGTAGACTCTGCTCCTTGCGGAGGAGTGAGGAGGAACCTCACGTGTAGACTCTGCTCCTTGTGGAGGATAGTGGATAGGAGGTAGGCAGGCAGAGCGGGAGAGAGGGAGGGAAGGAGACAGAGAGGGAGGAAAGACACAGGGGGAGGGTTAGGAGACAGGTAAGGAGGGGGGGATGACAGAGGGGGACAGTTGAGGGGTTGCCATGGAAACGAGGGGCCTCTGACCGGACAGCTGAACCAGAGCAGAAGGGATCACGACAATGCTAATGAAGAAGTGCTTGGAACAGATCACGCTTTTATTGTAGCTTGATTCGAAGTTCCTGGGTCCAGGAAAATAATAACTACTATTATTTTTATTAGTGTTTTAGTCACCTCTTTTCAGTGGGACACAAACCCGCCACTCAGTGACGGAGGAACAGAAGACATATGGAGGGACTCTCAGTGCCGAGAGGTGAGCCATGCATGAATTTAGGACTTTCTTTGTGAATATCAGGGCTGGTGTGTCCCACTCAGCGAGCATCATCAGACTTCACCAGATTGTGTTCAGCTGATATTTTACAGTAGACGATAAATCATTCATTATAGAAAGCAGCTACATTTGAAATGGAAGTAAATTGCTATGCTTGGAAGCCTATATTATAGTTAGCTATTCATAGTTTGTTGTGCCAAGTAATTAAAGGGTAAAGGGGCATTCAGCAGAAGCTTTTGTCCAAAGCGACTTACAATCAGTACATTGGTGGGGTTCGACATCTGGACAGTTAGAGGACAGGGATCAAGGGGATCGAACCACCGACCCTACGTTTAGTGGATGACCCGCTCTGTCCACCTGTTCTATCCACTGAGCTACTGCTGCCCTAATTACATGACCTGCTAATCTAAATAATACACATGTTAATTATAATATTACACATGTTAATTATAGTATTACACATGGTAATTATAATATTGCACATTAATTATAATATTGCGCATGTCAATTATATTATTACACACGTTAATGTAAAAACTACACGTTTTATTGCAATATTACACATGCTCATTAAAATACTACATGATGGAAGGGGAGCAGGATATGGGTTTATCCTTTAGCAGCTAATGGTTCTTCTCTCCTCATTTTTGACCAAATAATACCAAAACTGCTTGATGACATACTGACTACTCCTTGGTGTGAGTAGAGATCCTAATGAATCAATGGTAACCCTGTAACCTGGGAGTAGTCACATCACCATGTTCTACCAGCCATTAGCCAACAGGTTGGCAGATTCTCACTATGAGGTGGGAGCAAAGAGTAACGCTAAGATGACTGAGTGTGTGTGTGTGTGTGTGTGTGTGTGTGTGTGTGTGTGTGTGTGTGTGTGTGTTGATGACCAAAGAGATGAACTGAGCAATCCAAGGGAAGTGTGGTTACTCATTGCTGAGTTAATGGAGTGAGAAGAGAATGATTCAGCAGCATGCAGCTGTACACAGGAAGGTAAAGAACCAGCCGTGTATAACAGGGAGGTAACCAGAGAACCATCAGTGTATAACAGGACTGTAACTAGAGAACCATCAGTGTATAACAGGACTGTAACCAGAGAACCAGCAGTGTATAACAGGACTGTAACTAGAGAACCATCAGTGTATAACAGGACTGTAAGTAGAGAACCATCAGTGTATAACAGGACTGTAACTAGAGAACCATCAGTGTATAACAGGACTGTAACTAGAGAACCAGCAGTGTATAACAGGACTGTAACCAGAGAACCAGCAGTGTATAACAGGACTGTAAGTAGAGAACCAGCAGTGTATAACAGGACTGTAACCAGAGAACCAGCAGTGTATAACAGGACTGGATATCAGGGGTGGCAGGAGACATAGGTGTTGGAGAAGTCTAAACAATAGCATGTTCAGTCAAGAAAATATTAACTGGGCCAGTTGATCTGCTCACATGATTAATGATTTGTTGAAACAAGTCTTTGTGTCCCATCCCCTCTCAGGTTAGAAGCTGAAGAGTGCTGTATTGTTATAAATCTTCAAGGCTTCAAGACCACATCGTCTAACGCAGGATGCCTGGGCCCAGGGCAGGCTACCAGGACCACAGAGCCTCAAAGCCACTCACAGCAGTCCCAGCCAGAGGGCTCCTAACCATGGATCCAGCTGTGAGCAGGTACAACCTGACAGGGCTCCAGCCCTTCCTGAACACCTCTGCGCCTCCCTCTCCTCTCGCCCATCTCTCCTCCTCTTGCAGCATCGATGAGTCCTACAAGTACATTTTCCTTCCCATCTGTTATCTCTTCACCTTCGTCTTCAGCATCTCGCTCAACGCGGTTGTCCTCTACCGATCGTTCCGGCGTCGGAAGCGCTGGAACGCGTCCCTGATCTACATGGTGAACCTGGCATCCACAGACTTCATGTACGGCCTGTCCTTGCCCTTCCTGGTGGCCAGCTACGTCATGAGGGACCGCTGGGTGTTTGGAGACTTCATGTGCCGCCTGGTGCGCTTCCTGTTCTACTTCAATCTCTACTGCTCCATCTTCTTCCTCACCTGCATCTCCGTACACCGCTATCGGGGCATCTGTCACCCCATGAGGACTGTCGTCCTGGAGACCAAGAGGGCCGTGAAGTGGACTTGTGTCCTCATTTGGGCCATCGTGTTTGCTCTCACCTGCCCCATCTTTCGCTTTGCCCAAAGTGGCTGGGTGAGGCGGCCGGCGGGGGCCGCTGGAGGGGCCTTCCCTGCGGAAGAGTCGCTGATCAACAGCAGCCAGGACCAGCAGGGAGCCCTCGAGGGGTACCAGAACTGTTGGGACGACGCCATCGACGAGGAGTTCCCCGACTACGTCCCCTATGGGATTGTGCTCCATCTGCTCGGCTTCTTCCTGCCCTTCACGATCATCGCCTGGTGCTATTCTCACGTGGTTCTCACCATATTCAGGACCCTACGCACCCAACCGCGCACACACAGGGTGGTGGAGGAGGCGGGCGGAGGGGGAGGACAGGACCTGGCCGGGTTCATCGCTGCTGGCGACGCGGAGGACAGAACCGAGGGCAGTGAAGTCAGGAAGGGGTTTTTCGCGAGAGACCCCAGCTATTCCATATTTTTCGGAGGCCACCCGTACGCCCGCCGCCGCCGTAAGTCCATCAAGACGATCATCACCATCACCCTCCTGTTTGCGCTCTGCTTCTTCCCCTTCCACGTCACCAGGACGTTGTTCCTGGTGCTGAAGGTGACCCAGGGGGTTCCCTGCCACACCATGACCACGGTGTCCATGTGCTACAAGATCACGCGGCCGCTGGCCTCCTTCAACGCGTGGCTCAACGCCCTGCTGTACTTCCTCACCAAGGACAAGGGC
>OMKQ01087781.1:5458-16845 GCA_900302335.1 Phycis phycis | reverse complement strand
AGAGAGAGAGAGAGGGAGAGAGAGAGAGAGAGAGAGAGAGAGAGAGAGAGAGAGAGAAAGAGAGAGAGAGAGTGGGTGATCGAGACAGAGAGAGAGAGCAAGCGAGAAAGAGAGAAAGAGCAAGCGAGCGAGCGAGAGAGAGTGGGTGAAGGCCTGAGGGAGAGAGAGGAGAGAGAGAGAGAGAGAGAGAGAAAAGGAAAAGAGAATTAATGGTATCAGAACAGCTGGGCTATTTTGAGAGGGGAGAAAGTAGGTCTTAATCCCAACGAAAGACACAGGCAGCACTGCGTCATGCAGCCACAGCGCCACAGAGCTGGAGGCTCTGAGGTGACCTGCCGCTAAATGTGGCCCTGTCCTAACGTTCCCCTAACCTCCCTTCCTCAAGGTGTAGTCCGAGGAGATTGTCCGATTTTTGGTTTGTTGTTTGTTTGTTCGTTTGTTTGAGTACTTATTAATACAAATTGCAGGCCAATGTTAGGCCATGTAATTAAAATGAACGTTAAACCAGGTTTCCAACGTATGTTAGCCCACATGTTATGGTAGCTAGCATGCATTTGGTGAAGTAGCTACAAGACATTATGAGTACCCTAATCCATTACTTTTTTTGAAGAAGAATCAGGACCTTTCGGCCTTTATTTTTGATTGTTGTCAGTATTTACATACAGGAATGAGATTTGTTCTCCGCATTTGACCCATCCTATGGTACATTGGAGCAGTGGACAGCTATGTACAGCGCACGGGAAGCAATTTGGGGTTCAGTGTCATCCTGAAGGACACTTCAAAATGTGGAGAGTTGGAGGTGGGGATTGAACTGCCAAACCTGCGGTCAGTGGATGACCCGCTCTATCCACTGAGCTACTGCCACCCCTGGAGTATGAAGGCAGTCCCCCACTACCAGAAATTATGCGAGATTATTAATAGTATTAATATTATATATGATATTAATATTCATATAATTATGTCGAGATTCCCACGGGGGGAATTCGCAGGGGTCAGCACAACCGGAGTGCAATGGCTGAGCCTCGCCCTGGGTGAACCACTTCGTGATCATGGTATCTCCCCTGCCAGGTAAGTATGATGAATGGAATAATGGCATAATGAATGGGAACTAATTATGTTAGCTAGGAGCATGCCAGGGCTGCTATAGCCTTCTATACCATCTTCCCCTCTCTTACTGAAGTACAGTCCGAACACATGTGCGCACAAGTACAGCAAACAATGTAAAGCCTATGTCAAAACATAACATCACAAGAAGTCTATTGGTGCCAGTTTGATGTAAATCAACAGCAGGCATGATAACCGGTCGAGAGAGAGAGAGAGAGAGAGAGAGAGAGAGAGAGAGAGAGAGAGAGAGAGAGAGACAGACAGACAGACAGACAGACAGACAAAGACAGACAGACAAAGACAGAGACAGAGAACCACTAGCAAGCACAGTCTGATCCTAATCACCACCTAGCCCTTGCAGCTCCTCACTCACTGTGGTCCTCTCCGTTAGCCTCGTCCTGGTTCATCTCCACAAGCCTACCAACTCCAACTTAGACTAAAACCAACCCTCCAAGGGCCAGAAACCGGGTACCCACTGGCCCCAGTCAGAGGGTGGCGTCCCCCAATCTTTGTACCATACACATACACACAGGAGCCTTTCTCTGCGTGGTGATCTGCTGGCTCACAGGTTTAGTGGCTATTTACAGCCTGCAGTCTCTGAAAGTGGGTATTGAGGTTCTGACACCAGTCGGCTAGAATGTCACTCTTGATTGCCAAGCATGTGTGCTGCTGTCCACCCACCCACCCACCACATACCAGTTAATGTCTGCATAGCCACAACAAGGCTCGGTATGCAGAGAACATGGCTCTGGGGTGACAGTGCACACAAACGTTGTGCAACGGTGGCAGCAAGGTGGAATAGCACATAAGACAGTCTGTGCTGTGTTGCGAATGCAGTGTCATCATTAAAGTGACACTTTAAGTTGGGCATGTCTGGACAAGAAACTGAAACCCTGACTTATGGGCTCAATGTCCACCATCTGCTCTGGCTCTCTGGAGGTATAAGGAATACACATATTCAGCACTCAAATTAGCGAATAAAGTCTGATTCCCAGTCGGTTTTAATGTGTTTATGCCCATCTTGTCCTTGCTTAGAGTAGGGCAAAGATAGGTTCCTGGAATCATATGCCTCTCTAAGGTCATTGACCAGCTTTGCCAAGACTTTGCTATGATTACAGATGGGATACTTTGGCCAAATTCATCAATAAGCCTCTTCCTGTTTGTGTGGCCAGAATTTCCACTAATCATCCCCTTCACTAACCATAAACTGACATTTCCCATTAGGTGCCATCCATTAGATTTATAGATTAGTTTGAGTTGCAATATAAAATAAAATATGTCACAACAGTACTAAATCCCTGCAGGGACATATTATAGGCCTATATATTCATATATAATAATGAGTGTCACGTATAGGCGGAACTTCTACTTATTATTCTAGTATGACTCGGAAGAGTCCGAAGAGAGGTTGTTTTGAGGTAGCCAACATGGGCCAGATGCTTGTCAAAACTGTTAACAGACTCTCCCTCTCCTCCACCATAAAACATCTTATTTGTAGACTGCCAAAAGATGAACGCTTAATCAAAGCAATCAGCATGACGCGTGTTGCTGTGAGTCTGCTAAGGCAGGCAAGCTGGTAGTAGATGTAGCTGTACAAGTGAGAACTAGGCTGGTGGGTTGTCTACATTGGTACATAGTATGAATTCACTTTAATTGTGATCGGTCACACAGGCTTCAAGCGCAAGGAACTGCCCTGTGTTGTTTACAACTTAATTCCATTGTAATACGTATAGATACATTAGCAGGAGGTAGCTAGCAGATCTACGTCGGAAGCCTGCATATTATGGGCCAAGCCTACTATTCTGCAGTAAAGTCTCTAACGATGTGCTTCACAAACACTACGAATGTAAAATACATTCTTAAATGCGAACAATAAAATGCGTCATTACCTCGACCTTCCTATTCCTTCCCAAACACTTTTAATCATGAAGTAGTTTACAGGAAAATACCATCGCAGCTGTCAAGTTTGTTGTTATCGTGACGTAAAGCAAGTTTCCGGTGTGCAACATAATTTTCAAGACAAAAGCATAAAAAGGGTTTGGGCTTCAGAATAAAGGTACAGACGTACATTTTGATAAGAATAAAATGGGCAAATGGACCGCAATTAAATACATACATAATAGCAATTCGATACA
This sequence comes from Phycis phycis, assembly GCA_900302335.1. Taxonomy (NCBI): domain Eukaryota; kingdom Metazoa; phylum Chordata; class Actinopteri; order Gadiformes; family Phycidae; genus Phycis; species Phycis phycis. The sequence continues at coordinate 13,606 of OMKQ01087781.1, read as the reverse complement.
TATTGAATCGTTGAACACAATCTATACAGCCCCTAAGTATCTACATTTGCAAACATTTGTATCTTTAGTCTATGATCTGTGTACTGTACTGTGTACAGTAATTAGCTTAAGAGGACAACAAATCACCGCAGACGGTGCAGAAAGAAATAATATAATTTATTATAATTTAATGTTGCTCATTTAAAAGTATGTAGTACTATACTTGAAACACTAAATAAGTGCTTGTATCAAAATACAAGTCATCTTTAACGCAAGGGAAATGGAAAGGCTATAGAATTACATGAACGGCCCTAACGACAAGGGTAAATTAACTTCCTTGGCAACAGAGCTGTAGCCACGGGAGATCTAAACAAAACAGCCCATGTGGCCCAGCGGTGATTTCGCACTCGCAAGTAGGTAATATTTAACGTAGGAGTTCAGCGGTCAGAAGTATAACCCTTTTAATTTGGCCCACCAGATTTGCATATTGTGCAAAAAAATGGGAGATAACGATGTGCGGCGTGTGTCTTCGGCGGGCTACCGGTTACCAGAACGACCCCGTGGCAGTGCCGCTGCTACCAGACATCTTGGTTCGGTGCCCAAGCTACCGGAGAAAAGTCGCAAAGAAGGCGGCCTTTCAGCGCAACATCCAAGCAAAAGTGACTCTCATCAACAAGACCAACTATGGAAAGAACGCGTGCAGAGCGAGAGGACAGCAGTCAAAGAATGGTAAATATGAGTGTTTGACACTATTAACAACCAAGTGTCGTTTTTTGCTGTAAGAATGGTGTCATTTGTGTTGTTGTGATTCACAGGGAGAAGAATTGGGGCTTTCTAAAGAACTATGATCAATTGGTATAGTAAAAACGCATGTTTCAAAAATATAGGCTACGATATGCAATATGCATCTATAATGGACTCAGTAACGTATGGAGTCAGTAAAATGCATCCAATATTCTTGCCATGACTTCAATGATTACTGCATTAATTGTTGAGTAGGGTTTTTTTTTTTCATTTGACATTATCAAAGACCTGACGATTCTCTCCCCTCTTCTCCCCCATGTTTCAGGGGAGGCCAAGGGTAGAGGCGCCTCTCCCCAGCTCCGTGTCTATGTTCTCAGACCAATTCCCCAACACAACCTACCAGATGCTGGGCAGCCGGCTGTCCACTCCGCTGGGCAGGGAGCTGATGAGGATGGATAGACTGGTGCGCTGGGCTGGCCGGTCCAAACCAGACCCGGAGCTTTGCCCCAAATGAAAAAAAAACATAGTTGAGTCACTTTGTTCCAATAATTCTACACTCCCTCGGACAGGGGCACCAAATTCTGGGCCCTACATACAAGAAGCCCTGATGGTCCTGATGATGTAATTATTTATAATTGATTATAATGATATAATGTCTCTGTCTGTTTTCTGATATGCAATGTCTAAATGATTATTAATGACACTGTGCAAGTTGTTTGCACTTGTTTGCTTGTATGCATGTGCATGTGATTTTTTTTAGGAATTGTGCCATATTATCAACATTAGTATTCAGGTTAGATATTGTGGATCTATGTTATTTACTCAACAAATGTTTAATTAGAAAACTGAATTTGCGTCCAATTAATGTTTTTTTTACATAATCAACTGTAAAGTGTAAAAGAAAAAACTTCCTAGCACAAGCTCTGTCTCATTCTTTCGCAGCCTGCGTCGGGGAGTTAGCATTTGGCTTGCAATCAGAAAACAAGAAAGCCTCTGCAAATCATTTTGATGTTCCTGTTATTCACTTTGTCCCAGAGTAGCCTTGCAGTAGGGGAACCCTTAGCAAACCTAAAGTGACTGGGCGTCTTAGTTAATAATAGTCTTAGTTTATCTGCATTCATACTGAACTGAAGTGTGAGGCATGTTGTGAATCCTATTTCTATTGTCTTGTCTATTGAAATTGATCAGCAGATCACATCAGGTGATGTTTTAATGACAATGTCATGTGAATTGTAACGTCAAGTATAAACTCTGACCACATGTTATGGGTTGTCTCACTGGTCCAGTGGAGAGGACAGTGGTTGAACTGCACTGCAGTCATGGGTTCCAGTCCCTTCAAGAATGTTTTTCCTTAAACGTAATTTATTTTTGGTACATTGGGAGGTCAATTAGAAACTGTGATCATGTCATATCTACTGTCTCGCTTGTGAATTGGATAGAGCTGTTCCCACGTAGGAATGGCTGAATGAGTTTTTGCAAGGGGTGGTCACGCTAAGCTTGCATTTAGATCGATATTCATCATGAAATTTAGTTAAACTATTTGAACAACAACCAAAAAATACGAAAAGAAATCTACAAAAAATCTAAACTTCCCATGGGTCCCCCTCTGCCTTGGGCCCCCCCAAGGATTTCCAAGTTATACCCCCAGTCCGTCGGCCCTGCCCTCTTGAGAGTTCGCTTCACTTTGGGGTATAAGCTGCAGGACACTCTTGTTGTTTGTATTGTTAGCATTGCCAATGTTATGTTGTTACGAACCCTTGCTCATTGAGGGAAAAGGGAAGTAACACACACAACCCGGTGTTAGGATTGCAGTTAGTGTGATGTTTATTATAGACCGGCACTTGGAAATTAAAGGACAATTCAACAGAAATGGGCTGCTAGGTGCTGTCAAAGAAAATAAATATAACAAAAAGAGCACTTCTCAAAGAAAATGGATTTGCTAATCTAAGGACTACGGTGAGTGGTCCAAGACCACAAATCAAATAGCCCTAAAACAAAACTCTCACTAGCTACTCTAGCTAGTTGAAAACAAAAGTACAAATGATCAGCACCCCTAAACCTAGTGTACCTAAACACAGTGCCCAAAATCCTATGGTGAGTGAAGCCAAAATCAGTATTGACGTGCTCTTACCCTGAGGCCCAAATCTGGGAACACACACTAAATCGCGCTACACATTCACTAAACATACGTCGCCGCCAATCCATTCCCTATAGGTGTCTGCCCCTGTTTGCAGGGCACACCGGCTTTTATACGCTTCCCCTTCGCTGTCGCTCTGGTTGGCGGAGACCCGCACCAATCAGACGCTGTGGCTAATCAGGGGATGGAAGGACCCGCCCCCTGGAGATGATTTGCTGCAAAACAGGAGGGTTGGCGCATACGGAGGGAGGGGGAGACAAGGCCGATGGCTGAAGGCTGTAACATATGTCATTACAAGAAGTTATCAGATTTTACATTTGTGCCAACTCAGTTATATGTGTTTAAAAGGTAAAGCCTTACTGTTGGCTAAGGAGAAGAATCCATCTGTATAAAGCAGGGATCACCAACATTTTTGAACCTGAGAGCTACTTCAAGGGTATTGTGTAATATGAAGGGCTGTTTGCTTGATAGCCTACAAATTCTTCACATTCTTCTCATCTCTGAACATAGTGTGTGCAATTGTCATCATTGCTCCTTTCAAGAACTCCCTGTCCAAAAAGTCATTTTTGTTCTTTATCAAAAAATTTGCAGCTTAAAATTAAGTTTCAGTTGCTTTTTGTGACTTTTTCACCGGCCTCGTGAAAAATGACTACCGTTCACCCAAAGCTGCTTTTAACTCCCGGGCCTTTTCTGCCCGTAGGGCACTGCCAGGTGGGTAGTTAGCATGGAAGCTAGTGTGACAGGTAATGTCTCTCCACGTTGTGGTGCTTTGCTGTCGCCACACAATGAGGTGCTTTGCTGTCGCCACACAATGAGACATACACACTTGTATTTTACTGTCGTACAACGTTTCCAAGTTTTCCTTCGCTTTTCCGCCATGTATTTCTTTATTTTGTGGGTATAACCTGCATCTAGCGCCCGATATTATTTGCGCTCGCTAGTTTGTCTCAAAGTGTGTACGCGATGTTTCCCGACAAGTTCAGAGTTCATTAAAAAAAATCAACATCAATACAAGTGTTATTGATCAAAAAAAAGATCAACATAATGAAATAAAAATTAAAAATTAAAAATAAAGAATACAAATAATTTTTCCCCATGGTGACTAGTGCTATTTTTAGAACATGCCCTGTGGGCAACTCGCATGGTCCCTTTGGGCACCCAGGTGCTTGCGGGCACCGTGTTGGCTACCCCTGGAAAAAGCATTAATGAGAATGTGTAATTGTCATGTCTAATCATTATGAACTGGTATAATTAACTTGTCAAATGTTCCTCATTTAAAGCATTGTGTTGAATGGTGGCAGTTTGCCCTCAGACAAATAGCTCTTAATTAGACAATGCAACTTCTGTGTATTCTAGACAGACAGACAGACAGACAGAAATACTTTAATGATCCCTGAGGGAAATTGCATTTGTTACAAATACTCCAGTTGAATATTAAAGGGAAAAGAAAAACAGTATAGAAGTAAAAAACATAAATACATAATAAAAAATATGTAAATATGTAAAAATAAACATAAATATACATATACATAAATCTAGGCATACACTATAGAAAGTAAATAGCATACACAAAGAAATAGCATATAAAGGTAAGTGAAGTCAGCGAATGTTATAAAGTTATAAAGTGACCATTAAAGTGATAAGTGACCACTTAAAGAGAGGGGGTGGCTGACTCTCTGAGGGAGGTGGCGTGTACTTTGATGACCACAGGCAGGCATGATTTCCTGTGTCGCTCTCGGTGAAAGGAGTCTTCTGCTGAAGGTGCTCCTCTGCTGGGCCAGCATGGCATAGACAGGGTGTGAGGCATTGTCCAAGATAGACCGTAGCCTGGACAGCATCCTCCTTTCTGCCACGGTCATCAGGGTGTCCAGCTCCTCCCCCATGACATCACCGGCCCTCTTGATGAGTCTATTAAGTCTGTTGGTGTCTGCGACCTTCATCCCACTGCCCCAGCATGTGACAGCGACTGGCAACAACAGACTCATAGAACATCCTCAGCATCGTCCTGCAGATGTTGAAGGACCTTAGCCTCCTCAAGAAAAAGATTCTGCTTTGGCCCTTCTTGTAGACCGCCTCTGTGTTTCAATCTATTTGTTGCTGTTATCTGGCAGCTAATTTCTTACCGCAAAGGGCAATATATTGTTCACCTTAAACACATAGCAACGTATCTTTCAATCACATCAAAACATGTAACTTAATTATTTAATTGCTGCAGCTTATTTTACAATTTAGGAGTCTTCTGATGAGCTTCAACAGCCTTCTCCTGGAGTTGAGAGTAAATGTGGGATTCATGTGATCTACATTCATATTGCGTTGTTTGTGTTGTTGTATTAACAACGTTGTGAAAACGAATGGTTCATAGTTGATCACCCGTGCAAAATAAGTTAACCCAACGGCAGTGCGTGGTACGAGGGACCTTTTCTCAAACCACCGATGGTAGTGTATACAGTATTTCCTCCATGAGTTTAAAAAGACATTTGCTTTGCCATGAATCCTTGGGATCTAGCAATAACATTTCAGTTTGTGCAAGAAACAGGAAGGTGTTTTTTTTCTCCCCAGTACGTGATTCGTTGTCCTTCAGACATCTGTGTCTCACGCCTTGTGCACCATTGCTTGTCTGTGCATAGATAGACTTGCAAGTTAACTCTGTGGTGCATGAACAGTGTGTCGATCCACAAGTTGCAGTTTACAACAGGAGTTGGTCACTTTCTTGACTAGTACAATGTTGGAATTGTATTCAAAGTCTAAATATTGGAACAAGCTTACATGCAGCTTTGTGCCTCAATTGTTTAGTGTCTTGTCTCCTCTCTGTGCCTGGCGGTAGCTTTGCTGCTGTCATCAGCCTCTTCTCCTATGTTGGTGAGCCATGATTTATTAAAACCAGGGCGCATGCTCCAATGGATCATAGCCTACATTTCAGTGCACCCTTGTTTGCCTTGTGAGTCACTGTGCGTGTATAGCCATGTTATAAACATGTATTCACGATTTTCAAAAATGTTCAAAAACTCAAGATGTAACTGTCTAACCAAAGAACCCTGAGTTTCTCACCTTGTTTGAATCAGTGATGTTTGACATGGCAGCATTTGCATGCGTTTTGCCTGCATCAATTCTTGCTGTGATTCAGTTGAACCCCAATGGACCACCTCACTTGCATGCATGAGATGGGCAGAACACGGGCATGGCCATTTAAATGTCATGTTGCTTCTTTTCGTAAAAAATAAAAAGGTAATTTCAATCAACAATACTCAATACTCAAAAAATACTCAAGTCACTCGTTCTAGATTGCAAAACAAAAACATAGTTTACAGAACAAAGAACAGCAACGTAAATATTAAATGCGAAAGAAGAAGGAATTCAAGTTTCAAGTTTCAAGTTTCAAGTTTGTCACATGCTAGATAATGTACATCATTACCAGCAGTGAAATTCTTGTTGCTCCGGTGTGCTCAACTTTGCTATATATGATGAAATGAAAAAATGAAAAATGAAATAAAATGAAAAAAAAGAAACAATACAGGAAAAAAATGAAGAAATAAACATGGAACAATAAAAAACAAAATAAATGGCAGAGTAGTTGGATGAAATAAGGTGCAGAGACAGCAGCTAATTTACTGTAAGGTGGCCTGTGCCTGTGTGTGTGTGTGTGTATTCATGAAATGTTGACATTTTTATGATAACACACCTTCACTATGAGGACACTCTGAAAAATGAGGACATTTTTCGGGTCCCCATTTTTCTGAGCCTTCTAGAGTGTTCTAGACAAGATGCTCCCAGACCAAAAATGTCTCCAATGTCCTAAAACATCCCAATTTCATGAAATTGAGTGTGTGTGTTTTTTTCGGTTTTGCTCATCTTCGGTTTCACCGCCTAGTGGCCAGTTTTGGAACAAAACACTTTCCTCACACTTTTTGTGACGTCACTCTGCCAGTCCTCATATGTCACATTTCGTTCAGACACACACTAACACATTTGAAGCAGGTTATACTGCTGGTTATAATACATATTCCATGTAAAATAAAACTGTTGTACTACATAACCTCTGCCTTGTGCACAATCAAGTTATGTACCCTACATCTTTTTTTAAGGACAACCTGAGGTATCAGAATATGTCTGTAGAGATAGGTCAATTTAGGCCTATCAGTCTTCTTAATGTAGAAGGGAAAGTTTTCTTTAGTGTTGTGGCACAGATGTTGTCTAGTTACTTGGAAAAGAATAGCCTGATTGGCACTATGGTGCATAAGGCTGGTATCCCAGGTTTCTCTGTGTGCTTGGAGCACACTAGTATGATTTGGAGCCAGATCCAGGCAGCTAGGCACGAGAAAAGAGACCTTCATGTGGTTTTCCTTCATCTGGCAAACGCGTTTGGTTCAGTACCGCATAGTATGTTATGGGAGGCTTTTGATTTCTTTAGAGTGCCAGGTGGTATAAAGAGGCTAGTTAAAGCTTATTTCTTAGATATTCAACTCTGTTTTACTACAGCAGAGTACACTATAGCTTGGCAGCAGCTGGAGGTAGGTATTATGGGTAGTAGGTGGAGAAAGGTTGCAGGGAGGGCTGCGCCTCCCACCAATCAGGGCTTACATGGATGATATGACGACTATGACGTCAACAGCTCCATGTACTAGGAGGCTACTAGATAAGCTAAATAGTAATTTACAGTGGGCTAGGATGAAAGTAAAGCCAAGGAAGTCTAGGAGCATTTCCATTGTTAAAGGGAAAGTGGTAGACAAGAGGTTTTTTATTAATGATGAAGTGGTGCCAACGGTGATGGAGAAAGGTAGAACAGCTAGAAAGGTTGATTAACTCATTTATTAGAAAATGGCTTGGAGCCCCACGCTGTCTGAGCAGTGTGGCCTTGTATGGAAAGGGCATGTTAGAGTTGCCGGTATCTAGTCTGACAGTGGAGTACAAGTGTGCTAAGGTTAGACTGGAAAAGACTTTAACTCAGTCATAGGATCCAGTGGTTAGAGGTGCAGCACCCACGGTCAAAACTGGGAGGAAGTGGAAGCCAAAAGAGGCAGTGCAGCAAGCACAGGCAGCCCTTAGACACAGGGACATTGTTGGCCAGGTTCAGCATGGGCGTGGTGGTCTAGGGCTGTGTGCAGGAAATCCTGCGTGGAGTAAGGCTTCAGCAGTAGAACAGAGAAAGCTGGTAGTCGAAGAAATACATCGACAGGAGGAGTTGGTAAGATGTACAAAGGCAGTGTCACAGGCCAAGCAAGGGCAGTGGGTGAATTGGGAGAGTGTAGAGAAGAGACAGTTGAAGTGGAAGGATCTGTGGAGCATGGAGG
>OMKQ01087778.1:0-10781 GCA_900302335.1 Phycis phycis | reverse complement strand
CACACACACACGCACACGCACGCACACACACACACACACGCACACACACACATATGTACACATGCACTCATGCACACACACACACACACACACGCTCACGACTCGTGAGAGTAACTCTTTCTCTTTGTCTTCCAAACAAACACACACCTACTCCAGAGCTATTTAAAGAAGTCCAATTAAATGTAATGCTCAATATAATCTATCTCTCCAGTTTGATGAACGTGTTGCTAGAGAACGAGGGATGAAGGAGCTGGTTACCTCCCACTGCCTGGCGGTCCGAGCCCCCCGCAGTGCAACAGCAGCCTCTAGAGGTCCGAGGTGGTCGTTGAAATGCTTTAACTGAAGCTTCATCAAAGTCTCATTGTCACCAGGTGGATTTGGGCTCTTCTGTGGGATAAGTATGCGTGACAGTGGACAGTGTTGGTTTATATGGCCCTGTAGAGATGGACCCATATTTTCCAAAGAGAAGGTTATTTCTGACAAGTTTGATCCAACCAGGATGTTAGTGCTAAATAACAAGCTATACTGCTTCACATCATCTGTGGGTCGCTACAGTATGGCAGTGTCGCTCCATCAACATGATGCTTCAGCCCAACCGCGCTAATCTCATGCAGCTGAGAAGCAGCAGAAAGACATGAAATACAGCAGCTTCCATGCCACTAGATGTACATATACAAGAACTAACCAGAGACATGTAGCTGTAGCTGACCCACCCAGAGGACCGGGCTGTGGGGCTGTGGTAGGATGCATGACCCTACCCGAATTGGTTGCGTGACTAATGTCTAATGTTCAACACTGTGCTTTTGACATCTAATAGGTTGAATAGGTTCCTAGGTTCCATTGAATAGGTTCCTGGTGAGACATGTGTCCTAACCTTCCTATATTATCATCTCCATGCCTTCAATTTATAGTGACTTCAATCTCCAGTGGCTTCAATCTACCGTGGCTTCAATCTATAAGCCTACTTTGTGCATTACATCTCCTTCATAGGTGCTTATTTGTATGGTTATATGGTTGTATGGGTATAGATATAGATATGTTGGCAATAAATATAAATATATTTGCTATAGATAAAGATATATATTGGCAATATATATGTATATAGGCTATAGATATGTATACTGGCTTTATGGTTCTCTGTTTGAGTTGCCACTTCCTACGACCATGCGACAAAAACTGCAAGATCGTGGATGTAAAATTTGGCAGGTGTAACCAAAATGATTTCTGACAATTTTCATAAAAGTGCTGCTGTACAGAGCAGCACAGAGCAGAGTGTAGAGTAACATGGATGAAGGTGCTGTCCACACATCACCTCTGGAAGCTTGGTGAAACACTCGCATGATCAGCTGGGCTCATTATGGCAGAAGACGTACTCCTCAGATGCACATGATCTTGATGTTTCTGAAGTAACTACAGTGACACGCATTACAGCACAGCTTCAATGTATACGAGTTACTCTGAGTGGCCTTTCAACTTGCTGAGAGGCTTTGCGTGTTTGTCACCATTCTGCCATGATCACAGCAGCTCTGTGTAGCTCTGTGCCTTTTCTGGCTGCATGGTGCAGCATGCTAATGAGCTAATGCAGACCCACTGTTAGCGCCATTAGGCCTGTGTGCTCTCTGGAAGTGGGAGGGGGGAGGGCTAATCGAAACAGGTGTCTGCTGGCACTGCCTCCCCTCGTGAAGGGATGGGGGTGGACAGAGTAGGCCTACAGTAAGGGATGGGGGTTGGATGGAGTAGGCCTACAGTAAGGGATGGGGGTGGATGGAGTAGGTCTACAGTAAGGGATGGGGTAGGACAGAGTAGGCCTTCAGTATTATTCATTGATTTTGGTCATTAAAACATTGAAATGTACTTCTGTATATTTTGATCAAGATATGTTACTTATTGCCTCAGAAACCTTATATTTCAACAATTTGGATGTGTTTTGTTCTTCTTTTCTCACATTTGCATGTTGTTCGGTTTGCCAATCTATCACGTGAATGGGCAGATTGTATTGCTAAATTGGATTTGAATAAATTCTGCTGTAAATAAGCAACCAAGAACAATATCCCCATATCTGTCCATCTCATTGTAATAGGAGAATCCTACTTGGGAGTGCATAGAATATGCTACATCAGGTGAAGCAGAATTTGATTTTGAGTTTAGCGTTTCAAGCAAATAAAGAGAGAGACACAATCATGCCGAGCAGTTCCTTGTAATGGAAGGTCTGCCTTCCTCAGAGTGGGGCTCTCTGTCTGCTCCCCTCTCTTGGCAGAACTATGCATGTCTGTAGCTGGGCTTCCATCATTACATCTCTTCGCATTTGTTGGAGCCAATCTAGAGTCCTTATGTTAGGGTTAGGGTTGGTTAGGGTTAGGTTAGGGTTAGGGTTAGGGTTAGGTTAGGGTTAGGTTATGGTTAGGGTTGGGTTAGGGTTAGGTTAGGGTTAGGGTTAGGTACAACGTTGTTACAATGTTGCAGGCCACATTCCATAAAGAAAGGATGCTCTTTGAATGGAGGCGCATGAAAATCACACTTGCACTCAAACACAGTAGAATTTTAACCTACTGTGTCTCTGTCTCACTGAATCTCACACACTTGCACACACTCAAGCAAACACAGACACACACACGCACACCCAAACAAACACAAATGGCATGAAGCATCTGCTTCCATCAAACCCCATACGTGTCTGACCAAGGCCTTTCTGCTTCTCTGCTAATCAAGGCTGTAATTAGTGCTGGCAGAGGACAGGATTACGGCTGAACGCGGACAGTAGCTAACTCTGATATGAGCGGACGGTGGGGTGCTCATCTTGCATAAGCAGAGAGAGTAGTAGAGAGAGTAGGGCTTGTACATTAGAATGCATCATGAGATATTTTGTTGGCAAATTACACAACGACTACTACTACCACTTACCTTCTGAAATGGAGGTGGTCATGGTGATGTGACGTCATGATGTACAAGCTATACGGGTTAGGTTAGGGTTAGGTTAGTGTTGGTACAGTTGGATGTCATTAAATAAGGGTTGGGGTTAGCGTTGGTACAGTTGGATGTCATTAAATAAGGGTTGGGGTTAGCGTTGGTACAGTTGGATGTCATTAAATAAGGGTTGGGGTTAGTGTTGGTACAGTTGGATGTCATTAAATAAGGGTTAGGGTTAGTGTTGGTACAGTTGGATGTCATTAAATAAGGGTTGGGGTTAGTGTTGGTACAGTTGGATGTCATTAAATAAGGGTTAGGGTTAGTGTTGGTACAGTTGGATGTCATTAAGACCTCCAGACACACACGGGGAACCCAGCGTGCACAGGGGCAGACTTGGTTGTTATGGAAACACGACCAGGGGGATTTCTTTAGGATTACTTTCTGAACGAGTCCACATCATGCTACAAGAAGCAAGACGCCTGCAGAACCAGCAGCCTGATCTAGAACACAAAATATAGATGCTGTTTCTAATATGGCACAAGCACTTCACCTAGCAAGAGAACGTCAAGAGAATTTCCAAAAGCTTTGAGAGAATTATTTTCTGGGTCTGTAGAATGCAATCACAGCATCTCTTTGGCTTATTCTTCTCCTGTAGGCCTACGACAGATACCTACACCTCCACCTCTCCAGCCGACACTACACATCCGCATCCTTCTTTTCAAGAAGGACGTATCTCTATGGCCAAGTCTTTATCCACACTGTTCTCTTTTTATTGTATTTCCATTCTAACGAGAACCATTGTCACACACACACACACGCACACACACCTCACCGCCCAGTGAAGGACTGTATCAGGTGAGATTAAGCACTTTGTAAGGCATCAGCGTGGTGCCTTGTAATATTGATCAGGAGTACAGGGTGAAACGGGGTGATCATTGGGAAAGTCATTATAAATGCGGCCTCCCTTCTTGTCGTTGTTTATCGGCGCACTCATTAAAAGACCCTGCAGCCCAGGCCTCTCTCTTCATCTGCCAGTCGGCCAGTAAAACGGGGCTGGTCGCGGCCCCCCGGGGGGGCACTAAGTGGCAGCCGCTAAATTGGAAACGGCCTGATTACATCCCAGAGGAGACGCGATGGAGCCCTGGGCCCTCATGTTCACTCCCATCTGGGCTGGCTGCACATCACCTGTAGCATCACTTAATCACTGCTCCGTTAGCTCTGTCTGGAGCCGCTGTCTGCTACAGGTCTGGAGACGTTCTCCTCCCTCATCTGTTGATTATTCTGTTCCCTTCTGACTCTCGCTCTGTCTTGTTCCTTTCCAACCGTGTCTTCCTGTTCTGTTGCACACACACACAGATACACCAAGCCCTCCATCAGCAGAACGGCTCACACAATAGCGAGGAGGAGGGAACACGGCTGTTGTCTCTTAGGAGCCACTAAGCACACACCTCGTCCACTCTGCATGCCCTCCCCATTTTAATATCTGAAAACATGATTTTAATCAAACTCAATATACTCTCAACAGTTCTATTGACTACTTCAATAAAAAAGAGACAATACCATATTTTTCTAATTTGCAGATTCTATTTGCGTGATCCATCCACAGTTGGACATTTTTTATCTAAATAATTAAAAGTGATTCAAACAAGAGGCCAAAAAACATCCATATTTCATTTCTTTAGCCAAGGCTTGAATGTAGTAAAGGATTTCTGCTGCTCGGGGTCTCTATCAAAAGTTTTTGTTCTCCTTCAATCATTTCAGTTTACTGACTTTGTTGCCGGTAAGAAAATGTCACTACGTCACCGTAAGATGGGATCATATATTGGGGAAGCCCAGTGCTGTTATCCGTGCTCAAAACAATCATTCAAAAAATAACTTTATAAGCATTGAATGTTGTAATGTTGTAATGTTTAGATTAGATGTTGAGACACCGATTCTACTCGCGGTGGTAGTTTTAGTGCTCAGTAACCATTTGCAGTGGTATGGCTCCATCTACTGTTCCATCTGAACACTGCGGCAGAGCAGATAGTTTTTCTTAGCATTTGTAATTAGAAATATAAAGGCAAGATGGGGCAGATATACAACTTTTGAATAATTAGGTAATTATTAAGTCATAAGTTATATAAGATGTATAGAGAAACCAAATGCATCTTTTTTGTATTTTTACATTTTTATACATTTATTTCTAGTATATACACACACACACACATTACATAAACTATCTAAAGGTAACGTCACTTGTTATGTCATGTACTGTCAAGTCAGGAACCTAATCCAGTCCTGTTGGGGATGGAGTGACAATGGATGGGCTGACCTTCACGGTCACCTTGCAGAAGGTCACATCCACATGCAGCCCTCAATAGGCCCTCTAGGCCCTCAGTAGGCCTGCAGTGAATGTGTCTGTGCTGCAGCATTTGAGAATATGCCTTCTACAAACTTTACAGTGAGGTAGAATCTCACACAATCTGTTGATCCAGTTTCTTTCATATTTGGAAATGCGGGGGACTTAGAAAACAGTGACTCATTGGCCAGAACTAAAATGTTCTGACGGGATGTTTTTGCATATCACGTTTCATGCGTTACGTATTGCACCTTTAAACTCCAAAATGAATATGCAGCTTTCTTTAATTTGATTACGATTTGACGAAATGCAATAGAATGCAATAGTATACATGTAAAATAGAGCATACAGTCACACTGTAAGAACCTTTAGAGCAGGGGTCCCCAAACTTTTTTCGGTGGGGGCCACGTCAACTTTCCTTTCCGTGATGGGGGGGGGGCGACGCCAGTTTATAACAGGAAATGATATGGACCAAAGTGACAACCAGTATTATTGTGGAGAATGTTGACTTCTTTGAACACCGCCACTGTATCCTTGCAGATTAGGCAAACTGCCTTTTCCTTGCACTGGATGAAAAATACTCATCCGTCCACTGCTGTTTAAAAACTCTACACTCCGAAATCCGTTTTGACATTTTGTTATCCGACTGTCTTCCGTTCTTCTCCCACCGAGCCCGCACGCACTGGACACTTGATCACAAGCAAATTCATGTCGGAATATACCATATTGTGTGTGTGTGTGTGTGTGTGTGTGTGTGGGGGGGCTTATTTACAAACTTATTTACAATAGTTTGTAAATAAGCTACATTGTAAGTAGAATGCCAACCTTAATCATTAATCAGATATTTTATAATAAGATGCAATGCAATTTAAAAAAATAGGCCATGTTTAGAGGGATTGTTTGGGGACCCCTGGTTTAGAGCATCTTCAGCCCATTGGCTATTTCACAAACACAGCAAGTGTACAGTCAATGATACACTTTTATTGGTCAGCAATTCCATTGAAGTATGGAATTGTAGTACTAAGCATCGTTCACTTTGGGAGTATCGTTCACTTTGGGAGACATCACAGCTTACTGCAGTGCACAAAACAAGACAACACCTTTTAGGGATATTTACAATCATTCAGAAGAACATAGCCCAAAACCAAATACATGTTTTAGCACATATGGTATCAGGAAATCGGTGTTTGAATCTCTTTATGAGCTATTGAATAAATATGCAAGCTATTCCGATTAGTCTTACAGACAATTAAGGCTGTCAAATTGCAACTACATATATTGAAACAAGTTTTGATTTCATGAGAAAGAAAGTATGTTTTTATATAGTATATTTTCCTGAAACGTGTTTCAATATATGGAGCTGGATTTTAAATACCACCTCATTACACTCCTCAATTCCATCATGGATATGAAAACCAATCAATCAGCTGCAATTAGATTCCAACAACCGCAGAACCCTGCGGAACCCAGCAGAACCCTACACAAACCACACTGCCCCTAGGTAATGACAATCCTCTTGAATAACCCTTAGTTCTACTGAGATGGTCAGCTTGTAAAGTGTTGTCTAGTCAGATTGGTCCTCATTCGGTCCTCAGTCTACCAGAAGACAGCCTTCAGTCTACTAGAAGACAGTCAGAACTACCAAACAGTATGAAGGAACCCAGCGGGAGGCCACTGCTGCAGCTCACATGCAGCCAGACGGCTGAGTTGCTGCGGCTTCATCTCAGCGTTTGATTGTCCTGACAGTAGAAGGAGGAAACGAAGCACTGGAGCGCAGCTCAGGAACCTGGGTCCTGTAAACCGCTTCACCTTGGTTCAGGTGGGCAGCAGCTGGCTGTCAATGAGAAGGGTGAATAATGAGTCGTCCTCTTGCAGTGAGCTGAAGTAGTCTAAACATGGCCTCATGAAGATATCCTCAAGCGCTGGATCACCAGGTCGGATGGAGACGCCCACCCTGACCGTGTCCAGGGAAGGGGTTCGGAGGTCTTAGGAGGTCCAGCGCCACCACGCCACCTTCACGCGGTCCCAGACGGCATCCAGCGAGTCAAATGCGGGACGCACGTCCAGAATGGAGAACTGGTAGGTTTCCTTGTCGATCTCTCCGTCATAGTAGTCGATGACATAACGAACCTCTCGACCACAGCGGTCCACAATCCAGTCATGACGGTCGAATGGAAGCTCATACCTGATGGGAGAAGACAGCAGAAGACATGTTACCAGAAGACACGGAACATCAGCAGTCGCTATGAGACGTCAACAGAGGTCTTGGAGTATCGACTTGATAGATGATAGATGGTGGTTAGGTGGTTATGTGGTGGACAGGTGGTTGAAGGCTGCACTGCCTACAAGACAATACTGACCCCATCCAGTGCCGTATGCGAGCCCTTGGAGAATATTCTTTGGCTTTCCCTCCAAACCGTTTGAGGGAGGGGCCGCATGGGCATTCCCTGGAAGAAGAAGAGGAAGAAGAAGAAGTCCCCATCAGTGATGACTCTGGAGGACGTCCCAACGTAAACCCAGTGGACACCTGTGGACTCACTCTGCATGTAGGGCCTCCCACTTGAGGATCTCCTGCCAAGCCTGCTCGTTGTTCTCATTGTGGATCTTAATGATATTGGTCATGTCCTGAGGGTCCAGGGACTCCTCGCGCCAGCGCCACCTACAGTGTGGGAGAGGGTCCGAGGTGAGAGGAGAGACAAAGGAGATGGACTCGTACCAAGGAGGACTTCTTCATGTCAGTGTTTTCTAAACGGACAGCTTTGATCAGCCTCTACATTACAAGGTGATACAAATAACATTACATGAACATAAGATAGGGTTAACGTTAACATTAGCAGGAGAAGTATTTCCCACCCTTTGCGGAGCATGGCATTCCAGAACATCTGTTCTGAGGGATAGACCCATTTCTTGTCAGAACCATGTCGGGGGATGTTGGACTCCTTTCTATTGAGTGGCAGAGGGAAGGGCTGGTCTGGAGCGGGGGTCTGGTTCGGAGGAGGCATCTAGATGGAAAGATGCAGTTCAGCACAGCCGTCACAAAGACATCTTATGTGCATATTGTTGTTCTGAACCCTGCAGAACATCCATCCTTCAAAAAAAGAAAACTCCCCTCATGCTCTTGTATGTTGTTTTATAATTGCTCTTGTATGTTGTTTGTAACTTGGCACTTAGCATCATAGGCCAGAGATGTTGTATGCTAACAATGGTTAACCTAGCAATTGGAATGCTTGAAACTTGTTCTGGTGACTTGCTTACTGTATTAACAGAAATGAAATGTTTCACCTTCTTCTGACAAATGTACTTACTGTAAGTCACATTGGACAAAAGTGTCTGCTAAATGCAAATGTAAATGTAAATATTTGTATACATGTTTGCATTCCCTGTGAAGGCTTGCAATGCACATGACATAAGAAATACTGTACCACGAGTAGACAGTGGGAAATGAAGAAGATTATGAAATGCGAAATGCGCACTTTATTTAGAACATGAGCACATCTCTGGGGACCCGTACCATATTTGTGGGGTCGATGATGTTCTGTCCTCCAGATGCTGCAGCCTTCATGGGGCACTCCACAAATTCATAGGCTCTGTCCTGGTGGACCGGACCCGCTGGCGCTGGCCCGGCCCCCGCAGCCACGGGACCACCTGGAGGTCGGAGAACGATGAAACACTGTAAAGGCCGTTTAGGCTAAAATACACAAACTTGAAGTGTCCATTCCTAACCGCGAGATGTTGTTAAGGGCGTAGTCCGGGCTAACGGGCCATGTTCTGAGCAGGGCACACAACCCCTGAAGGACCATGGGGCCAGGAGGCCTACCAGCGAGGGGACAGCTGGGGGCCATGCTGGGGGCCATGCTGGAGCAGCTGCTGCCAGACACTTTAGGACATGAAGTGTCCTACAGGCCTTCTACCTTACTTACTGCTTCACTATGCACTGCTTTATGTGCACAATGTCAAAGCTTTAATGTCAATTCCTTCACATGTCAAGACATACAAAGGAATCAAGAGGACGTTTCTCACTCTCCCACGGTGAAACAGATAAAGTGCACAGGCACAACAGACAAGACAAGACATTCCTAATACTAAGAGTAAACATACAATTTGAAACAGATAAGATAAAAAAGATAAAAAGAGACAATAAAATAAATATGCAATGTCAGAATCTACTATTGTATGAAGTAGGAGTAGCAGCATATGTCCTGTAAAAGTTAGTGCAAAAAGGCAATTGTAACGGTAATTAACGGTAACACTTTAGAGAACAATGCCTTAGTAGGCTTTCCTGGTACTCACCATCACTGGGTAGGCTTTGGTGCATGGGGCACTGCGGGGGAGGAGAGGCTAAAAGGGAGGTGATGTGAGGAAACGAGGCAGACGTGAGGCAAAAGACAACACTCAAATCGCAATATAGTTCACCTAGATTCAACTGACTAAACTATGATCAATATAATTTGTTATAGAAATGACGAATACAAAATGATCATCTCTGATTATAACTATTCATCGATTATCAAGAATAGAATCAATAGACTGAGCATCAAGTCACACACTGTTGGCGGTCCACGTTCCCTCAACAGCTCCTGTCTCACCTCCAGCTGGTCCGTCTTCCCGGTGCATGGGACAGCCCTGGGGCGGAGACACCACTGCCACGTCGGCCCGGACTGTCGGGACCACCCCAGAGGACGCCGTGACTCCCATCTTTGTCCAATTGCTCTAAGAGAGCAAGGCATTCAAATGACCACCAGACATGTCCACCTAGATCCAACCCAGCCCAGTGTAGCCCCCCTGGCCTGCCTCGTCCTCCTGCCCCACAACCCTCCCACTGGAAGCCTTCCACTAGAATATCTGAAGCCACTTGGGCTTCTCAGTCTCAGGTCATCAAAGTTGACTAGGTTTAGTAACTAACTAGTTAAGTAACTAACCAGTTCAGTGATCACCGTCACCTCATATCATCTCAGGTCATCAGAGGTGACTAGGTTTAGTAACTAACTAGTTAAGTAACTAACCAGTTCAGTAATTACCATCACCTCATATCATCTCAGGTCATCAGAGGTGACTAGGTTTAGTAACTAACTAGTTAAGTAACTAACCAGTTCAGTAATTAACGTATTAACGTCACCTCATATCATCTCAGGTCATCAGAGGTGACTAGGTTTAGTAACTAACTAGTTATAGTAATTAACGTTACCTTATATCATCTCAGGTCATCCAAGGTGACTAGGTTTAGTAACTAACTAGTTAAGTAATTAACTTTACCTCATAACATCTCAGGTCATCCAAGGTAGCTAGGTTTGGTAACTAACCAGTTAAGTAATTAACGTTATCTTATATCATCTCAGGTCATCCGAGGTGACTAGGTTTAGTAACAAACTAGTTAAGTAATTAACTTTACCTCATAACATCTCAGGTCATCCAAGGTAGCTAGGTTTGGTAACTAACCAGTTAAGTAATTAACGTTATCTTATATCATCTCAGGTCATCCAAGGTAGCTAGGTTTGGTAACTAACCAGTTAAGTAATTAACGTTATCTTATATC
>OMKQ01087766.1:0-10401 GCA_900302335.1 Phycis phycis | reverse complement strand
GGTAATCTTATTATTTGAATATCCTAGTCCAACTGAATTTGGGTCCAAATAGAACCCTTAGATGTTCTGCTATGGACATGATTTCGTAGAGAGTAGTATTTCCTGTGACGACAGTCGAAATAGCTCATTGATGAGAATTGAGGTAGTACGGATGAACACGTAGGCTGATAATCGTTTCATTCAAGTACACCTAGTCTCATTAAGGGTCTACGCTTAATTATGAGTAATTACCCTAGGACTCGGTAAACGAATGATAGTAGTTTGCCTAAGATCCGGTAGGGGATGAAGTTGCATAGTATCCATCTCTGCGGGGGGATTTCAAGGGTCGGGAAGGGCATCTCAATTATATACAATCATCCGGGGTTTAGCCTGCCTCGTGAGGAAAACCGGTCATAGTTAGTGTTCTAACTGCACACAGAAATTGTGTGGAAATATATGGAGTCAGATCAAGGTATGTTTAATTGTTTTATTGTAATTTCAGTCGCTGCTAGAATGCTCATGCCAGACCTTCCGTCAACTCCTTTCTGTCCTTGGTTGGGAAATTGACGAATCCTACACTAGCCTCTTTATACCACCTGGCACTTAAAAGCCTCCCATAACAAACTATGCAGTGCTGAACCAAATGCGTTTGCCAGATCTGTGCCAGATCAAACTACATGAAGGTCTCTTTTCTCATGACTAGCTGCCTGGATCTGGGTCCAAGTCATACTAGTGTGCTCCAAGCACCCGGAGAAGGGATACCAGCCTTTTGCACCGTAGTGTCAATCAGGCTATTCTTTTTTAAGTAACTAGACAACCTCTGTGCCACAACATTAAAGAAAACTTTCCCTTCTACATTAAGAAGACTGACATATCTCTACAGAGTACCTTTCTTTGGGAATGAAAGTTCCCCCTGCTCTACGCCACACCTTAGGAATAATCTGATTCTTCCAGACTACCTTCATCAATGTCCATAGAACCCTCAGCACATCTGGCGCACTCTTGCACAGCCTGTAGGGAACTCCATAGGGCCCTGGGGCTGAAGAGGCCCTTGCACGCCTATATCCTGTAGCTCTTTCCACCTTGGTGGGCTATCATCACACTGACTGTCGATCCCTCCGATAGGTGGAATATCGGGGGGGAGGGATAGCTCTCTAAACCTCTTTCTCCAGATGTCCATCAAGCTCCTGTTTTGAAGCCCTAAGGCTACCAATTTTCTCCCTACTAAATAACGACTTCACAAATCTAAACGGATCCTTGTAAAATGCTATTCTAGCTCGCTCTTTCTTTTTCCTGTTTTTCCTAATGCTCTCTGCTCGTCTCAATACTGCCAAACGATTCTTCACATCTACCTGTAACCTATTTAGCCCTTCCTTCTCAACCTCTGTAGCTTTCCTCTACAGCCTCCCGAGCCGTGTTCTCTCCTGGACAAGTCTGTCTATCTCTTATTGGCATCTATATTTAACTACATCACTGTTGTTTGTTTCCAGCCGCTGGACTTCACCCGACTTACTTGATATACTTCTAAGGAAATAATTGTCAATGTGGTCCCTGTGTTCCCTGTACCAAGCACCGCTTCCTCCCTTGGTGGATTACAAGGCCCCTTAAGGTTGTTACTTTTTGCCAGCCGCACAAGCAGACCTGAAGCTTTTCCCCACCTACTGCTAAGCTAGAGCCTTCCACAGACATGTTTTCCTTACTCGTAGTCAAGTCCATTCCAGAGTCAAAAGCCAGGTCAACCATCAGTGAGTCATCTTCCGCCCCCGCTCTCGCAGACTCTAGGGGTGTTTTTCTTAAAGTTGTGTCTGTAGCCAAGGAGGGTGTAGCCAACAGGTCTATATAACCTATGTAACCTAATGCTACTGCAGCATTGAGTTGCTAACCCAATGCCGCCCTGATGGGGTCTACTTCCTCCTGTCAGCTGTCTTTCCATGCTGTCACTAGGTCTTTCCCTAGTTGGGGAAGACCTAGTGACAGCAACAAATATCAAGATCAACCCTTGCCCTAAAACAGATCCAGCCATCGACAAAGAGGACAGATTATAACCACTATGTGGTAGCTTCCACACGGCAAGCTACAACCAAGGTGTTGCCGTCCTTTGGTGGGCTGCTCTGCAAAATCACTTTAGTGTGTGGTTTAACACCCCATCCTCACATTTTAACCATGTTCTGGTTCCCAGGAGACATCCCTTTTGCTGTTGTTCCGGCCATGAAGCGGTTTGAAACAGACACACATGAACAGGAAAGGCCCTTTAATATTCACCCTTCCACAAAAATGTATTGTGGAACACAGTTTTTTCCAGTTTTTTTTTCCAGAGTTTTCTCTCTGCCGCTTGCCTGTGGCCCCAACTCTATGGCTGGTCATAAAACGGGCCTGTGACTATTCTGACAAAGACTAGCGGGGAGCCCCTCACACACACACACTCACTCTCTCACATAATCTCTCTCCATCTCCCTCATGATCCTACTTATGTATTTGAATGGGTCAAATATTAAGGTTCTAAAAAAAATGCATGCAAGTATTGTCTACAACCATTGAACCTAAGTGAAGATTGTGGTGGAAACACACTGCAGACTTACTTGATGCATCAAGAGTACTGAGTACAGCACGGCTCATCCTTGAACAGTACTGACAGCATGTCTCTGTTTCGTTGATCAACAGTGAATGGTCTGGTCGGGTCTGATATACGAAGAGCAGGCACGGTTTGTAGAGCTCGTTTCAACTCACAGAAGGCTGCTTCTGGGTTCCAGACTATTTTAGAGTTGGGTGTCATTCCTGGTTTATTTTATCGAGCTCACGGTCCCCTTGGAAGACCGTGTTGACATGGCGTACGAGCGGAAGAAAGCAAGATATGCAGAGTTAGCAGCGGATGCAGAGCAGCAAGGATGGAGGGCCCAGGTACGGCCGGTGGAAGTTGGCTGCCGAGGCTTTGTGGCAAAGTCTGCTTTTGCACTCCTAACGGAGTTGGGCATACGTGGTTGGCGCATGAAACTGGCGACAAAGAGCATGTCGCAAGCAGCATAGAGCGCAAGTGAGTGGCTTTGGCTCAGGAGGAAGCTTGGTAGTTGGGGTTCCTGGCAGGGACGGTAAGCTATGGTGATGGCAGGTGCAAAATGGTGAGGTTTAGAGGGAATTGTGCGGTGGTGGCATAGAGGGGTGTGTTTCCAGGACGCTGGAACACACAGTTAAGCCTTCTTGAGGTGTCGTGGGCCTCACTTAACGAAACACCGGTGAAGGAAGGTGCCCACTTGATAACCCCAATGATGTGCCGCATACTGTTTTTGGCTAGGCTAGGTAATGGGTGAATGGTGCCACCTGAGGAGAGGAATGACTCCATAGATTTATGATGGCGTAGCCTGATGTCTGCTATGGTGTTGCACCTAATGGTGGTTATGTCACTCGTGTGTTGTATGCTTGGTCCTTGGATGATGGCACAAGGGATAGTAACATCTTGTCCCGTGTATTAATGAATGCTGGACTTTGAGTGATTGCATTCAGGGGCACTTCAGTGTGTTGGGTTTGTACTATCATGTTACATTTTTGTCTATACACCGTTCCAAATTTTGTTGTATTATACCTCTCTACACTCGGAGTGGGTGTTCTTTCCCATCTGGCATACTGTTGGCACCAGCACGTCAATTGCGAAAGACCACAACCAAACCAATCCAATGCAAATGTCTTTCAGCGTCCAAGAGACAGACACAGTAGATCAGTTGCTCAGTCCAGTACACACATACATGTGCCTTTGTGAGTCAATCGGCTGATGTGGAGTCGTCCTTGGTCTTCCAAATTGGGCAGTCTCTGGCCCAGTGGCCTTTCTTACCACAGTTAAAACATTCGTTGCTGTCATAGTGATGGCGGCCCCAGCCGTTCTGGCCACGGCATCCACGCCCTCTCCCAAACTGTCAGCCTCGGTTCCACCCTCTGTCGCAGTGTTGATTTTTGTCACAACCATTGCGGTTACAGGTCCACTTCCTTCTTGTCCCTGGCCTCCTCTCAGGCAGAACATGTTTTTCAATGTGGATGGCGTGTGTCTTCACCAATGTCAACTTTGCTGTTTCCCATCCGATGAGCCGCTTCTTCAGTTGCTCCGCAATGTTGGGTTTCATTCCATTGCAGAAGGCATTGTGTAGGTGCACCTCCCATGGGCTGAGGGCAGCGTTTGCAAGTGCAGCATCATCAGGTCTCAGTAGGTCACTGTTCTAGGTCTAGACAGTGGTTAGGCAGTGTAGGTAGAGGGTTATGGTTTTCTCCTCCTCTTGATGCGAAATAATTGTTTGGCCATATTTACGTGAATGGGGAAGGCATTGGTCAGGGCTCTTATGATGTTGTCCACAGCCAGTCGATACTCTACATTAACTTGATTGTAGCTCGGGCTAGGTAAGGGGGGCAAGTGGGGCATCAGGAGTCGACAGTCAATTTGTGGTTGGAACCTCAACTGATTAAGTCTGAAACTACCTCCTGTTGGGAACTTAAAATCTCTGATCTTACTTGCATTAAATTTTCATTGTATGCATGTACGCTATATTAGGTGACATTCAGTTACTCATGGCATCTCCAACCAGTCCTGACTCCCCCTCAATCTCATTTGTCGAGGAGGTCTTGGGGCCCTAGTGGGGATGATCAGTCAGCCGGGTTCCTCATGAGGTCCAACTGGTCCAGTTGAGGAATCCTGTTTGTAATGTCATGTTTGTGGTGGAAATGCGGGCGCACTCCCATGTTATAGCAAAGGGAAAACCTTGAGATTACAGCGGCATGACTTCAGATAAGAAAGTATTATTTTATTTTGAAACTATCGGTGAAATGAAGCAAACAATGTCAAGGGTGATGTGCTTTATGTATAATAACAGATCTTCCAGTCTCATGTTTTGAGACCTACAAATCTAATGGAAATGTCAATCACAAGAACTACTAGAGTTGTGTACAACACTTGGAGGGAAAAATAGAAGTGTCAGGGCCTGCAAAGTTAATGTTGGAGAAACATGGTGAAAAGGGACTGGAGGATTTACAATATTTACATAAAATGGGTTTTCCTGACAAAAGAGGAAAGGTTGTTAGATTCTGAAAAAAACTAAAAACTAAAGGACAGAGAGTGTAGGGCCTTTGACTTCAATAACACCAAACATATACTGTAGATGCGGACCTGGACTGCAACTGGATGTGCGAATGCTCCACCATTTCCATCATATGATAACACCAAGGTTATCAATCACGACACTTAAACTCACTCAACTACAGGCCCTAGAGAACCCCAAGCTTATCCGTCCCATGGCGTGTTTCCATTCCGGCATCCTGGATCATTAGGGAGGAGGAGAAAGACAATGTAACAAGTAGCTGGCGGTTTGCACCAACCCTGGTTCTCCCTAGCCTTATGTGACCTGATCAGCTCTCAAAGACAAACATAACAATCAATGTTAAAGATAACATTCCTAGTCGATTCAGGGGCAACACATTAAGTCTTCTGCAAGGAATGGAAAAATCTGGTTGGCAGTTCAACCCCTACCTCCACTTGTCGAAGTGTCCTTGAGTAAGACACTGAACCCCTAGTTGCTCCCCGGGCTCCCCTGAGAATAATCAAAAATAAAGACTGAAAGATGCCGATTCTTCTTTTTGTTCTTCTTCCTCTTCCTCATGTTAAAGAAGTTAATTGTTGCTCTGGAATGAGAAATGCTACCTATGCATGGTAAACTTTTGTTTACCGCATATGTGCAGTAGCATTTGTAATGTAGGTACATTTTTGACTTGGTCATTTTAAAAGTAGCTCACAAGCCGAAAAACTGGGCACCCCTGATCTAAACCATCAGCCTGTCTCTTGGGCCCCATACCTACTAAGCTGTTTAAAGGTTCTGTTAATCAGCACTTCTTCACTTGATATGATCAGTCGGTCTTCATTAACAGGCTATGTACCACAGGCATTTAAAGTAACTAATTAAAAAAGCCTACTCTTCATCCAGAGGTTCCACGGGATTCAGAGCACATCATAGCACAGAGATCAAACACAGGCTGGCAGAATAGCAATCAAAACAGACAGGGAGCAGGCAGAGAGCAGAAAACTGAGAGACAGTCAAAAAAGGGTAAAAACACAAAGATCCAGAACAGAATCCATAGGGGTAATCCAAAGAATAATGGCAAAAAAGACAGGTAGAGGGTAAAACATGGAAAAATACACCAGGAACTCATGAGATCGCTGGAGAGCCCGACTACACAGAGTGGCAAGACAATCTGGCAAAGGGGAAGGAGAACTACTGGGAGATATAAACAGAGGTGAGTAATGAGCTGAATGGAATGAGGTGGCAGAGAGAACCAGTGGGAAACAACACAAAGAGGATGAAATAAGTTAAATAAACAGAAAAGCAAGACTTTAGGAATACTACAAAAACAAAACTGGAAATGTTAACCAGAATCTGGACGGGTTGTTACAAGAAGGACATAAAAACCTGGATGACCACTCTTCATGACAAAACTGAAGTTATTGTGCTTGGACCCGAACACATCCGAAACATCTAAAGATGTAGTCTCTCTGGATGGCATTACTCTGGCCTCCAGCACCACCGTAAGGAATGTGGGAGTCAACTTTGATCAGGATATGTCCTTTTACTTCCACATAAAACAAACTTCCAGTACTGCCTTTTTTCACCTGCGTAACATTGAAATGGAAATGGAAATGTAAAATCTTCCTCTCTGATAAAGCTTATAGTTAGCTGGTCAGCTGAACACTGAACCATCCCTTAGTTATGCTGCTCTAGGCTTAGATTCCCATCAGTGCATGTCACTAACTCAGATTTATTCCCCAAAGTTTTGTGCTCATCCCTGCAGGCACCTCTAAGCAGTGGCGGCTCCTGAAGAAAATCTCAGGGGGGGGTCAATTTTTCTGATGATGAATAAGGTTCAATTCAATAGGTGCATTAAGCAAGAGAGTATCAATTTGTTGTTAGACATAACTCATAGAGAGTCCTTCTTATGTCCACTAGATGGCATCTCCATAAACAAAAATGGCGTAGCTCCACAATTAATTATTTACATGAATCTAATGTTGTAACAGGACACAAGATATGTCCAGCAACCACATAAAGACAGGGGCAGCATATTAAGTCAAGTATTTATTAACTGACCAAGGATCAAGAGGATCAAGAGCTTTCACAACCTTTCCAACATACATACAAAAAATGTATCTAACTGTGCCACAAAGTCCACCAATCCAAGAAAAATGGCTCCACCAACCCTGGGTTGGTGGAGCCCTTCGTCTCATCCTTGCCTTGCAAAGCTAACTCGAACACTCCACAAAATCACACACTGGATTAGGTTGAGGATGTGTCGGTTCGGTAACGCCCTTGTGTTACGTATGATGCAAGCGTGTTAGGGCGAGTCCCACAATCCTCATTCAAAATGCATTGGAGGGTAACTTTCGGAAAAAAAAGGAAAAAAAAGTTTTACACGAGAGTCAATGGGAGAATGCATGGGCAATTTTCCACATCAATTAAATCATCCAGAGAGGCGGGACCATTTGAAACATGACTTGAATCTGACGATTCTGATTGGACAATGACAGATAATATGTCTAGAACACTACTTTTGCTGTGATAGAATTGGCAGAGATTGTTGAGAAATTAGGTCACCAAATAGTTATCTGGGACGAAGCCCATAAGGGGTGCTATAATTCGTGGTCAAATTCAAACAATCAGCCACAATCAGCCACGCCTCCCAGAATCCTTAAACTTTATGAAACAAGGTGTACAAGCCTTATTTTACATGCTGAACATGTTATCCACATGTATACACAATGTCCGTCTGGATAGATTTCTCTGTACAGTGAAAATTTTGGCAAAATTTACAAGATTTTCTTCCACATAACCGCTGGACCAAAAAACACATGGATTGGATGTGCTTGTGTGACAAGTTAAAAGATAATACACTCATAGCCCGTTATAAGTAAAGCATAGTGAGTTCATGGTCTGCACGGATGTTAAAAAGATTAAAAAGATCATACGCTCAGGAATAACAGTTCATAAGGTTTGACTAAAACCATAAAATTGCGTAAAACAGTTAAAATCTGTCACGTTTAAAAATGGTTCAAACGCTAACAAAGGTGTTTCTATTATATTGGTTACTTTATTCTTTATTGTTTAATTTAAGATGTAAAAGTGTTGATCTGTGATCTACAAAGTGGTCTTAATCTGACAGCCTGAGATTGATTGCTTTAGTCGTAGTCACGTACCTGGGGAACTCGCGGTATTTTCCTCACTACACTAAAGTTCTCACTGAGGAAACATCACCGTATCACTCTTGTGATTTTTTCTCCCCATTTTTAGGTATGTTGTTGATATAAAACAGAGTCAACGTGACTGTAATAAGTTGCTAACATGTCGAGAGTGTTTCAGTAACATTTTGAGTAAGTTAGTTAAGTTTTGTGAGTGTAGTAATGTGTGTGTGTGTGAGAGAAGTCACCGCTTGGTAACAGAGAATCGGTCGTAGCTGTGCCGAGTGCAGCCGCCATTTTGTATTAACGCGATTCACATGTACACGTTTTGTAATATATTTTGCACTGTTATTGGTATGATGTGTTTTATGCACTTTAGTTAGTTTTGGTGAGTGCTGTGAGAGTTTACTGAGTTTAAACTACTTTGTGTTTGACAGTAATATTCGAGGAAATGAGAAGTATGTTTCAGTGAACTACCGTATATGCTGTTGTAATTCAAATAGGGTTTGTACTCTCTATGAAGCTACGTATTTCCTGTAGATCTCTGATTTGTAAATTGTTATATTTTCATTACACTAAAGTTCTCACTGAGGAAACATCACCGCATCACTCTCGTGAGAGAGGAGGACCTTGAAACTTCTTCTCTCTGAACATGTACGAACTGGACGTATACAAAATTTGGTGTTGATATCTCATTCCGTGACGTCACAACGTAAACTATAGTATTTCGTCGTAATGCACCACTTCGCCTATAGAGGACACAAAATTACAAATAAATGCCAGCAGCTATTGAACCGTTGTCTGTGTGGGTGAATGTGTCGATGTTTGTGTTTCTGTGTGTGTGTTTGTGTATGTGTCTGTCTGTGAATGAATGTGTGTGTGCCTGTTTGTGTGTCTCTATTCATGGGTGTGTGTCTGCATGTGTCAATCAATCAATCAAGTTTATTGTCACATACTGGATAACTATGTACATTATTACCAGCAGTGAAATTCTTGTTGCTCGGGTCGTTCAAATTTGCAGTACAAAATAATATAAATACAAACAAATGAAAGAAAAATTAAAATAAATAAATATAAAAAGGGGCAAGATAGACAGGGAATTAAGAATAAAATTAAGAATGAAATAAGACTCCAGAATAAAACACCTATGCCAACACAATAAAGAGATAAATAAATGCTTTCAAAATGTGTGTGTGTGTGGCTGTGTCTTTCTTTATTTCTGTGTGTCTGTGCATGCGTGTGTTTGTGTCTGCATGGATGTGTGTGTGTGTGTGTGTGTGTGCGTGTGTGCATGGATAATAATTATCAATTTTATTTCAAGCGCCTTTCAAGACACCCAAGATCACTTCACAGATGAATAACAATGACGATTAGACAGAAAAATAAATAAAACACATAATAACAAAATAAATACATTAAAAATAGTCTATAGGGCCATATTAAAGTCCATATGCTAGCCTGAACGGATAGGGCGCAGTCTTGCAATGCTGCACAGATGAAAAAATGCACTGCGAGATATACTGTTGATGTGAGCATTGAAAGAAAGTCTGCTGTCTAGTATGACACCAAGACTCTTCACTTGGGTGGAGCAAGCAATGCTGAAGCCATCTACAGAGAGAGTGAGTGTCTTTTCCATCTTTGCCAGAGTTGCTTTGGAGCCAATAACCAGTAGGTCTTCTTGCTGTTAAGTTTTAGATAGTTGTGAGTCATCCACAGGTTGATGTCATGAAGACAGGCTGTTCTGACTAATGTTATTTTGTTGGCTAAGTCAGCCCATGTTATTGGAAGGGTAAGGAGGACACCTAGTGGCATAACTGGGTAGCGTTTTACATAATACGTGTGAAAGTTATGAGTTGTCGGCAACGAAGTTGCTCTGATCATTCTGAGCCTTGGAGATATATATCCTTTTACGGAAAAGAAAAATGAATGCAATGGAATCAATAAACTGTCTGGAATAGCAGTTCGACGTCCTTCATTCAGAAGTTAGCTATCTGCCTAAGCCTTGTTAGGACACAATATTGCCAGGGCAGAATACAGGCAGTGATCGCCGCTGGAGGCAGAGAAGCAGTAGGTTTGGTGGACAGTGGGAGGAGGTAGATGATGAAGAGCAGAGGCCCCAAAACAGACTCCTGTGGCACCCACTTTGTGACAGCAGTGGTTTCAGACTTGCAGTTCATTATCTGTGTCGTGTCAGAGGTAAGATGTGAACCACCAATGAACACAGC
>OMKQ01087729.1:0-17405 GCA_900302335.1 Phycis phycis | reverse complement strand
TATATATATAGATATGTACTATAGACTATAGTATATATCTATAAACATCGATAGACTCTAGATGTCTGTGTGATCTTCTTCCACTAGAGCCACCATCGTTTGTTCAGAGACTAGAGGACCTGACGTCCCAGGTGGGCTCAGAGGTCTCTCTCAAGTGCATGCTATCCGGATCTCTTCCCATGGAGGTGTCCTGGGTCAAAGACGACTGTGAGCTCAAAGAAGATGAGCACATCAAGATGTCTTATGAGGCAAAAACTGTTGTGTTGAATTTGAAAAACACTCAGAAGACGCACAGCGGGAAGTATGTCTGTCATGTACACAATGAAGCCGGAAGTCAGAAATGTGTTGCTGTGCTCACAGTGACAGGTTTGTAGGATCATCTTCACATGCATTTGCTGCATTTGTCTCACCATTTGCACTGAAAAGTTAGTCATTTGTTTTTTATGTTTTTATTTCTATCCAAGAGCCAGGCAGTGTCTTAGAGCAGGCGAAGGCCAGTCTAATCCAGTCATTCTTGAATGAATGAGTATCAAAGCATCATTTGCCCACCTTCAGTGTCTTGTGTCACGTTCCCTTCCTTTTGCGCTACATTAGTAAAGAGATGAGAAGGAGATCCAGACTGATGAAAAGCACACATGAAACAAAGCTGGATTTGACTAGCGCTCTGGCATACTTTTAGTTAATGGTTAGGACCCATTTCATGGAACCAGTATTTTCTTTAACTGCTACCTAACCATATCATTTTAACCATAAAACTGAAATCACATTTCATCCACCAACAGAAGACCATGTGTTCTGTAAAAGCTAGAATCAAAAGTCCAGTTGAATGTGCTGATCTCTGGCACCCCACCTTTGACCCTCTGTACTATGTGGTTAAAGACAACACTTTCATCTCGCTGAAGCTCTTATTTGCTATTACTCTTGATACTATGTCTGTGAGATCCATAATGATGATAGCTTTGTTTCATGCACATTACCATTTCGCACTAACGATTTTATGCTTGGAAGATTTAATACTACTACTACTACTAACTATTAGAACTGCGAGTGGTGTCAAAGTGACTTCTTGGGGATTGAGTCAGTCTGTAATTCAGGATAGCAAAAACTGCAAAGATAGGAACCAGATGGGGCAAAGATGACATAGATTTGCTGTCCAGCAGATTATCAACCTCACTATAAGGGCAACTTCAGTAAACATAATATTTACTCTTCTCATTTGGGAGACACATGCTTGTGCTTGTTGTAGGTCAGAAGTTTATTTTTACATGAAACAGTAAAACAATCGTAAGGTTTATAAAGAACAATTGTCCTTCTAAATTAACTAAGTAACTTTTTAAATTAGTAACTTAGTAAATTTTTTTAACATTTGTTAATATGACTCTTCAACACAGGAGGAGTAATTTCTCCATCGTTCACAAAGAAGTGAATCAACATTCAGGAGATCTGGGCATCACTTGTAAACTTTGAGTGTAAAGTATGTGGCTCTCTGCCAATACTAGTTGAATGGAAAAAAGGAGGCAAAACAACCACTGCTAGAGTACAAGCTGTCCCATACAATACAATCTCCTTACAGTTGAGAATCAGTGAGAGCAATGAGACAGGAGCAATGAGACAATATACCTGTAGAATAACAAACCAAGCAGGGAGCTTTGTATGCAGTGGAGTACTTACAGCTGAAGGCTAGAACTATGCTGTATGTATTTGTGGATTGTGTATCAGTGTGAGTTTTAGTGCCATGCAAATTCATAGACAGATAGACCTGAACCTCAGAATGTGCTTTGAAACTCTTTTGTTCAACTGAGGAGTGCTTTTGAAAGAGCTCCTCCTTTCACTTGGAAATGGTTCAAAGACAACAACAAACTCTTCAGCAGTCTGTCATGTGTCATCCAAATAAATGAAGCATCCTCTACAATACTCTATTGGAGCATTGGAAATTGGGATTTATTCTTGTCAAGTTACCAGCCAAGCAGGCATGGAGAAATGTGCAGCAGATTTGATTGTGAAAGGTTGGACTACTCTTTTTTTTTTGTCCACCTCCCTCAATTAACGTTTTTGTTAATTAACTTTTTTTCTTCATTCCATGGATCATGTCCCCCTCCACCTGACTTACAGTGCTTCCTTTACAGCCTTAACCTGAAATATTTTCTTTCAGCATGTCATCTTCTGGTCACCTCAGAAACATGTCCTCCATTCACCCATATGACAAAGCCTGGATTTCTTCCATAGTAACCTCATCTTTTTTGACATTGCAGAACCTCCTCAGTTTTTGGTGAAGCTACCTTCCACTACCTTTGTGAAGCAGTGTGAGGTCCACCGCTTTGAGTGCAAGATGACCAGAGCAGCCTCTTTAAAAATCTCCTGGTACAAAAATGACCAAATGCTAACCAAGGGAGACAACTATAAGATAGTATTTGCTGAGGGTACAGCATACCTTCAGCTGTGTACCACAGGTGTTGAGGATAACGGAGTCTACACTTGTGAAGCATACAATGATGCTGGCAGTGTCAGCTGCAGCACTGTACTCACAGTTCAAGGTCAGACCCTAAATTGAACTCTTGTCTTAAAATTAAGAAGCATGACAATGTGACAATCCCTGTGACTCATATATTATTCATGCATCCTAGTCCTTGCTGTATTCACATATATTATTTGGAATTCCTCGAACATGGAATGCAGCACCATGTATATTATGATGTCTCATTATGTTGGAGAAGCGTGCATCTGTAAATCCCAAATATTTATCCCAACCACTGATGGAATTGGTGTGGCATGATATGATATGAGATAAATTCCTCTCAGTAAATTACCTCCATCATCCATGCATGAATTGAACACAAGCATGACAATCTTTTTTTCCCTGCATGCAAACAAAGCTGCTTGATAGAGAACACTACTTTTGATAACAACATGATTCTATTTTCTAGAGTCTCCATCTTTCATTAAAAAGCCAGACAAACTGGAAGTCATCAAAGGAAAAGATGCAAGCTTGCACTGTGAGCTGTACGGAACTCCTCCTTTCCAGGTGAACTGGTACAAAGAGAAGAGGCCCTTGAAGGAGAACCATAAATACCGCATGGTCAATGAAGGAGCTTCATCTACTCTTCACATCATGAGGCTAGACATGACAGACGCTGGTCTATATGAATGCACAGTATCAAACAATGTAGGAAGTCAAACCTGCCGTACCACAATTAGCTTGAGAGGTTTGTATTATTCCCAGCAACTACCTGCAGGATTCTTAAAATAACACCAGAACCTTAATCAAAACCATCTTCTCACACCCACATATTTCCTCTATCAATCATCCAGAACCACCATCTTTCATCCAGAAACTGGCAGAGCAGTCGGTAAGAGCTGGTCAGGAATTCACGCTGACTGCTAAAGTTAAAGGCTCTGAACCCATTACCATATCATGGGTTCAAGACAAGGATCACATCCTCAGGGATGGTGACAACAGGAAAATCAGCTATTTGAATGGTGAGGCCACCCTCACAGTTCCAACAGCAGACCCCACCACATCTGGCAAATACACTTGCCAGCTGACGAATGACTGTGGCCAGGCTGAGTGCGTCTCCCTAGTCACTGTTTTAGGTCTGTATTCCATTGGACTTCATTACACTTTAGTATTAGTATATGAAGTATATTCATTCATAGGATTCAAATATCTTTACCTGTTCTTTCATAATTTCTAGAACCTGCTGCAATTATGGATTTCCCTGAGACTTTAAATGTGAAGTCAGGAGACAGTGCAGTTCTTGAAGTGTCAGTGTCTGGCTCAGCAGAGCTCAAGCCCAAATGGTTCAAGGACAACCGAGAGCTGTCTACCAGCACAAAGTTTAAGGTGTCATTTTCAAAGAAAGTGGTGGTTCTGAAGATTCAATCTGCTGACAAGGCCGACGCAGGAGTGTACAAGCTAGAGATCCAAAATAACATTGGAAAAGCATCATGCAATATTAAACTCTCTGTCTCAGGTCGGTACTCGTGACATCTTCATCTTAATTATCAACTACTATGATTCCATGCTGATGACATGCCAGGAGTTTCTTGAAAGCAATTTCTGTTTTTCGTAACAGATAAGATGATCTCGCCAACCTTCATAAGGAAACTGAGAGACACTCATCTAGTCGCTGGTCAACCAGGGGAGATGGAGTGTAAGGTGGCCGGTTCAGCTCCTTTCACCACCTCCTGGTTCCACAATGGCCAGGAGATCAAGAGTTGCCCAAGCTTTGATATAAGCCTCATTGATAACACGTGTAAGATCAAAGTCCCAATTGTCAAGTTGTCTGACTCTGGGAAATACAGCTGCAAAGCTGCTAATGTTGCAGGAACCAGTGAAACTAGCGCTTCAATGACTGTCACAGGTTTGTAGTTTAAGTATAAAAGGAATCATCATGGCTCAAATATTTTTAACCACCATGGGATCTTCTGTCACAACTGTAAAATGTATTTTACACTTCTTTTCTGCAAATTAGAACCCCCCTCTTTTCTGGAAACACCTGACATGAAGGAAAGTCTTCCTGGAAAAAATGTCACATTCTCGGCTAGAGTGAAGGGCAGTGGGCCTCTCAAGGTGAGATGGTTCAAGGGAGCTAAAGAAATTATTCAAGGAAGATTCTGTGATATTTCCCTGAAGGAGGATGTAGCCACTCTGGTATTAAACCATGTTGAGAGGAGCCATGCAGGGGAATATACCTGTCAGGCCATCAACAATGCTGGGAAGGAAAGCTGCTCATTCACCTTGTTTGTCAAAGGTTGGTTTGCATCGCGATTAACCTGAAAGAATCTATTCTTTTTTCATCAGTGCCTGCTTGTGATTGAGATAGTATTGAAACTAATTCCAACATTAATTTACCAGAACCGGTCCGCTTTGTGAAAAGGCTAAGGAACATTTCCTTTGAGAAAGGAGCTCCTCTGAGACTTGAAGTCACATTTGCTGGTACCCCCCGGGTGGCTGTGACTTGGAGGAAAGATGGTAACTTCATTTGGGCTTCATACCAGTACAACGTCATAACAACAGACACCTCTTGTGTCCTGGAGGTCCTCAACAGCGACAAGATGGAGGCAGCTGGAACATACTCTTGTGAAGTTGACAATGGAGTTGGAAGTGAAAAGTGCGAAGCACAAATCTCTATTTTAGGTAAAAAGTCTTGGTCTCCTAATAGTTTTAACCTAATTCCGACATCATTCATCTGTACATTCAATCAATAATTCATCATCCCTGCTCAAACTAACTACCTGGTCTGTTACTGTAGAACGACCATATTTCGTTGAAGAATTGAAGCCTTCAGAAGTAACTGCTGATGACGCCCTCACCCTGAGATGCCGTATTGCAGGAACACCTGACATCTCAGTAACTTGGTTTAAAGCTGACGGAAAACTACGCAAGTCAAACACTTGCTCAATGGATTTTTCAAAAGGCATTGCCACTCTTATATTGAGTAAGACAACCAAGTTTGATCATGGTGAATACATCTGTAAGGCTGAGAACCGCGTGGCATCTGCATCCTGCAGCTGCAAAGTAACTGTTAAAGGTGATGCTCAGATCTTCTACCTATACATTCACTCCTTACTGCATGACTCAATCATTCTATCAAGTAGGTGGGTGAGAGGATACAGTAGAGAGACTATAGGTGAAACAATAGACCAGTAGTCTCAGGGTTTAATACTGACTAATGCCACATTGCTCATTAATACCTAACTAACCTTGCTTCTTTCATTACTGCTTCTCAGAGCCCGTACGCTTCATCAAGAAGCTGGAGGACACTAGTTTTTTAGTGGGTCAACCTCTGAAACTAATGTGCACGTACACTGGAAGCCAGAGAGTCCATGTCACCTGGAAAAAAGATGACAAGTTGATCTGGGCGTCATACCAGTATAATGTCCTAACTACTGACTCCACCTGCTCTCTGGAGGTCCTCAGTGACCGGCCAGCAGCTGCAGGGAAATACTCTTGTGAAATTTCTAATGAAGTTGGATGTGATGTCTGTCACGCTCATGTCAGTCTAGGTAAAGGCACAAGCACTAACCTGCCAACAGCTTTCCATTCTTTGACAATCTCCTCAGTAACTTTCACAATTTCCTCAGATAATACTCATAATACTGCTTTCAGAGAATAACTGAAATAGTCTCTTTGGTACTGTAAACATGACCTCCAACAGTAAGGATTACTGTTAATTTTACAAATCTCAATAATCTGAGGTCAGGCAATGTGAAATCTTGGCAAACAGGGCGTTTCACTTTTTCATGTTCATCATGTTGGAGGCGGGGATCTGTAAACTGTTTGGCTTTGGTAGAAATCTCAAGAAGACAGGAATCAAGGTGTAATTCCACCTTTTCACTTTCTGGACTCAAGAGTGTCAAAATCATAATGGAACATATTCTTATGGATTTTTTTATTTTATTTTATGGCAGTTGGAGCAAAAATCTATAGATTATTATTATTTTTTGTTGGCTTAATTTCCAAATCTCTGGTCTGGTGGCCAATGGTCAACGGCTCAGTACCGGTCCGCAAGAACCACTGGTATAAAGCACAGATGGGGGGTGAGCCTTCCACTACTTTGGGGATGTGTTGTGGAGATACATTTCACTGCAAGTCTATAATGGAACTGGTAGAGGTCTCTGACTGATTTTAGTAGGCGATGCTAGGTGTGTTGGTACGTCTT
This sequence comes from Phycis phycis, assembly GCA_900302335.1. Lineage (NCBI taxonomy): Eukaryota > Metazoa > Chordata > Actinopteri > Gadiformes > Phycidae > Phycis > Phycis phycis. Next base: position 10,743 of record OMKQ01087729.1, on the reverse strand, counting down.
CTTAATACCGTGAGGGCATCCATTCCCTTAATGGGTTGCCCCAAAAATACTTGTGTTCTGTTTTCAATGTTGACTGCTGTATTTTTGACTGCTGTTTGTTCATCAGGAGGTGATGGGCTGTTGATCATGAGGTTAATACAGTCTCTTAAGCAATGTCATGATGCAGGATTAAATTGTGTACTTTTCCTTCACTAACAGAACTTAAAGTTCCTCCAAACTTCACCAAGAGGCCTTCCGAAACCATAGAGGACTCAGTGGGTAAGGTGGTGAAGATGGAGGCTCGAGTGTCTGGCTCCCAGCCCATCTCCATCTCCTGGTTTAAGAACAGTAGTCAGATCCACAGCTCTGACAAACACGACATCAGCTTCAAGAACAACACGGCCCTTCTCTGCTTGAAAGATACCTCTGTCTCTGACAGTGCCCTGTATTCTTGTGAGGCGACGAATGAGGCTGGAAAAGTTTCGTTCCAGGTTTCCCTCACTATCTTAGGTGCGTATGTGTTAAAATGGAATACAGTAGAGATTTTATATAATCTTTATTTTATTATATATATATAAAAGACTCTTTACTGTTGTAACCTTCTTTATTGTGGCATTTTAACATTTGTTTTTATGATTGTATGATTTAACCATACAACTTAACCATAAAGGGATTGTGTGAAATTCTTCACAAAGGGTTCCTTGACACTGATTGTAAAATAAACAATTATATTTCAGAGACTAGAGTGCCGCCTGTATTTCACATCCCTCTCAAAGCGGAGACGGTGAAAGAGGGCGACAAACTAAGCCTTACGTGCCACATCAGTGGGTCTCCTCCACTGAAGATCCAGTGGATGAAGGACAGGAAGGAGCTCAAATCCAGTGGGAACACCAGGATTACTATGGTGGATGGTACAGCAAGCCTGGAAATCAGCCAAGCATCCAAGGCTGATGGAGGGGATTATCTCTGCAAGGCCAGCAATGCTGAGGGCAGTGAGTTCTGCAAGTCCAAGGTCACTGTAAAAGGTAAACCCATTGAAAGCAGATTTGAATTCAGGTAGTTCTTTGATAAAATGTTAAGGACTGCATTTTATTTTTGGTCCAGCTCTTTTAACATACATGTTTGAGACCATTTCCAGAATTTAGGATACTTATTTAAGGTGATGCTTCTACTGTCAGCAGTGAATATTACCTACTACCTCCCTGTATTGCTAACCTCCCTATCCCTGGCTTATTCATCTTATTGAGTATACCTGGTGTAACATCATTAGATACAGTCATGACCACTACCCTGATATCTATACTTGGAGAATCTAATGCATTTCAATCATTCATTTACATTTACATTTACATTTAGGGAATTTAGCAGACGCTTTTATCCAAAACGACTTACAAAGAGTACATTTGTCATGAGGTGAAACATTTCATTGCTGCTAATACTACTAATGCTAGGTTAAACATTGCTAGTATACAACATCTCTGACTAAATGCCAAGTTACAAAGAGCGATTAACTTGAGTTTCATTTCATTCCATAATTTTATTTATAGTATTTTTGCTTGCAGGACATAGGATTGTACTTCCCAGTAGACCTAGTTTTTGCTTCAGTGCATCTGTGTTAATCTTAGCATGTTGTCTAAATTACCTTTACTTAAGATTTGACAAATTATACCACAAAGAACTGACTTTGTGTAGTAGTAATCCTGCTACTGCAACACAAGTACATTTAGTAGTGCTATTAACCATGCTTTTGCTTTTGCCTGAAAAAAAAATGATATAGTTTTTTTTACAGTTTTTTTTTTTTTTTTTACTAATTACAGTGTAATCCTATTTGAATGTTTCTTCACTGATAGTATTGACTGATTGCAATTTTCCATCAGACAAAGGGACCAAGGCTGCACCTGTTGAGGTGGCCGCCGCAGCTGCACCACCACCTCCCATAAAGCGCCTGGACAACATCTTCTTCATCGAGGAGCCCAAGAGTGTCTCCATCACAGAGAGTAAGTATTTTCTGATATTTTTTCTGATACCGCGACCCGGCCCCAGATAAGCGGACGATAGATGATGATGATGATGATGATGAATGTTTTACACATTTCCAGCAACCATATTTTGTTTTAGGAAAGCCAATATCAAAGGTGATGAGGTTTTTGAGATTACTATTCGTTGTCTGTGTTTTGCAGAGGGCACTGCTACCTTTATCGCCAAGGTTGGAGGTGATCCCATTCCCACCGTGAAATGGATGAAGGGGAAGTGGAGGCAGATCACCCCTGGTGGTCGTATCTCTGTGGAACACAAAGGGCAGGAGGCCAAGCTGGAGATCAGAGAAGTGACCAAGTCTGACTCTGGCCAGTACAGATGTGTTGCATCCAGCAAGCATGGAGAGATTGAATGCAGTGCAGACATGGAGGTCAACAAGAAGGAGGAGACGGAGGGAGTTGGGGACTTTAGGGCCAAGCTGAAGAAGTAGGTGTTCATAAACACAAAGATATATGTAGACATATATCAGGTTTTATTACAGCTATGTAGAGTGGATGACTTTTGGAGGTGTGGAAACACCATTGTCCTTAATCTCCACATCCTCTTGTGTTTCTTGTGTGTCTCATGGTTGGGCAGGATGGGTTTCTGCACTTAGTGAAGTGTGGCCTCATGGTCATGGTCTAGCCCCGTAATATAGGACAATATGAATGAGTCTTTTTCTCTCCAAAGGACTCCATCAAAGCAGAAGAGTCCAAAGAAGGAGGGAGAGGTCGATATTGTTGAGCTACTGAGAGGTCATGACCCCAAAGACTATGAGAAGATTCTTCGTGACCATGAAATCTATGACTACCGTGCAATTCTTGAGGCAATCTCTTTCTTGAAGAAAGAGAAAGAGGATGAGACAGGAAAAGTGGTGCGTAATAAACTGAGATAACAGGCCTGTTGGACTTTGTGTGATGGAGTAACTTTATTACATACATCAGACATACATCAATGTTACAGTAATTTGTCCCTAGTTTGTTTTGATAATTAACTGAAATGAAGGAATAGACTTGAGTGTGAAAGGTGTATTTCCTGTCTTACAGGAAGTGGAGCATGGTGGCCGTGTGGATGAGGAGGACATGGCTAAACTCATCCAGCAGCTGGAGGGCCGTGCTGGCTCAGAGGTACACGTGGTCATCTCACCAGTCTCAGAGAAACATCAGAGACACCAATCATAGAATATCCGCAATACCAGTCTCACATCAACATCAGAGATACCAGTCTTATAGAATGTCAGTAATACCAGTCTCATAGCAACATCAGAGATGCCAGTCTTTTAGAATATCAGAGATACCAGGCACTTCTGGGACTGAATTTCTCTGGTTACTATTTGTGTTGGTTCAGGTTGATCAATTCATTTTCAACATACTTACTGTCATATACAAAGTGTTTTTAAGATGGCTGGTTGATTTTCCATGGGTTCATCACAAATCCTATGTTGGTTTGCAGCCTGTATCTGTGTTAAAAGACATCAGTGACCAGACCACTGCTGAGAAGCAAGTGGCCACCTTTGAGTGCCAGGTCACCATCAACTATCCTGAGATCTCCCTGTCCTGGTACAAGGGCACCCAGAAACTGGACAAAAGTGAAAAGTATGACATTAGTGTGGTGGGAGATCACCACTACCTCAGAATCAAGGAGTGCAGTGTAAATGACCAGGGCGACTACCGCGTGGTGTGTGGCCCTCATATCTCCAACGCCAGACTCACCATCACCGGTAAGATGCCAAAGCAGTAAAGTGTGTTGTTTGTATATATATATATATGTCATATGCATCACCTTCCACTGTGTTCAAGAGAAGAGGCTACAGCAGGTATGGAGTTCTTCTTTGGCTTTGGCTTCCTACTGCTGCTTCTCACACCCAAGGACCTCTACCTTTGACATATGTGATTTAAATGCTGTATCTGTGTTTCTTTGAGTTTTGTGGACATATGTTTTCTGTTATTGCTATTGTTTGTTGTCTTTCTTTCCACAACAGTTCCAACAATTTTAATGAAAAATTGTTGAAATAATCGGGTTTAATGTAGTAGATACAACATTGTGGCTATGCACTCTATTTTACCTTCAAACATCTGGTTTTAGTTGGCCAAATTCACTACACTCTAAACGCATCTGAAGCACGGTGAACAAGACGCATTCTGCAATCTTTGATCGCAAGTTATCTCTTGATGATCTAACATGACGTGACATGGTACATGGACACTTGGGAGCTCAAAGAAAGTCTAAAATATATCTTCAGGAGGGCAGACGCTACTTCACGACCATCCACAATTTAACCGCAGAAGACGAAATTCTGTTAAGGAAGTTGATGAACTCAAACTTGGAAGAATGAAATGAGTAACAGAGGTCAGAGGTTAAAAAAGATCTAAGATTATTTCCAAGTTTAATTGGCCACAATTCCCTCAAATGTATCTTCACTCCTCCTGTAGTGTACTGTCCATTACTTTTCTTTAGACGTAATACTATATTAGTTTTTTAGGCTTGTACTCTATTACTTCTTTAGGCAGGTACTCTGTAATACTCCATATTACTTCTTCAGCATTTACTCTTTAATACTCTATTAGTACTTTAGGTGTGCACTTGGCAATACTCAATTACTTCTTTAGGAGTGTACTCTGTAGTATTTTATTTCTTCTTTAGGCGTGTGCTCTGTAATACTCTGTATTACTTAATTAGGCGTGTACTCTGTAATACTCTGTATTACTTAACTTGGCGTATACTCTGTAATACTCTATTACTTCTTTAGGATTGTACTCGGTGATACCGAGTGTTGACTCACTGGGAGAGGTGAAGAGCTCAGGAGAGCTCTACCTTTTAGGCAAAGGTCCGTATCTTACAGCTGCCTTATATTTCTGCAGTGATATTTAAGTTAATTAATTATGTGGCTGTAAATCTTTACACATTGTCCTCTTACAGAAATTGGTTTAGGACAGGTTCCCTACGGTGAGTAGATCTTATTTTTACGTGTTTTAAAGCAATCTTAAGATCTTACAGAAAAAAACATGGAAGCAAAGTCATTACAAAATATACAAGTTCGACTCTCATATATATAACTGTCCATTAACAGACTCTTTAGTTTTCATTAAATACATTTTTTTTCTGTTCAAACAAATACTTCCAAGTTCTCAAATACTTCAGCCAATAGCTAAAATGGAATTTGTCTTAAAACATACGTGAAGTTTAGGTGAACAACCCAAATATAGATAATACAACATGAGGATTTTGTCCCAAACACTTGTTGCTAACACTATTGGGTAACACTTTACAATAAAGGTATATGAATTAACCATTAATTAACCTTAACCTTAATACTAACTCCTATGCTAATGCTTATGCTATTATATAGCATTAGCATAGGAGTATTTAATCTGTCACAGGGCAATATTAATTAATGTATAATGTATATTAATTAATGTATAAATGAATGCTGTGGTTGACATGGGACAGGATTACCTTAAAATGAACACCAAGTAAGTGTTATAAGTGTTATCTTTTTATGTATGGGTACATCTCTAGATATCCTAGACACACCAATTCAAGTACAAGAATCATCTCAGATTACTTACAGGGGTAAGACTAAATACTATTAACAATCACATTATCTCCAACTGAAATTGGATTTTTGAAGTTGACAAATGTTTCACGTTTTTATCAAAAGATTCATCAGAGTTATACCACTATGAAGAGAAAACTGAAGTAAAAGGTACCAATCCTTTCTTCTGTATAATATATAATCTTAATTCTAATAATCTAATAATCATTGGATTCATATGTGAATACCTTAATAACGTATTAATTCTGAAAAAAAATATTGTCATCTTCATCGTCATCTTCCTCACTCTCCATCCTTACTTACCTTACTCCCAAATCATAAACAACTAAACTCATAACATACCCATTTAAGTCATCTATTTTTATGTATCTGCTGAAAGAGCTCTGATTCCAAACGGGATGTTCTCTGCTAATATCCAGTTCTCTAACACCATAGCTTATCAGAGCTGGAGCACTGAGAAAGAAACCCTTTCTCCTCAGTATTCCACAAGGTTGGAACTTTTGTCTTCTCACTCTCATCCTTTCATTTTTACAGCCTGCTGCCTGTCTTTTAGATGTCTGTGGTCTATGTCACTTTGTTTTTGTTCTTAAGCCATTCTGCATGTATCAAATTTGTCTTATTTGTATTCTCTTTCCTAACTGGTTGTTTATGTATATAATTTGACTGATATTGCCACTCTTCATTGGTTGTTCATTCATATCATTTCACTGATATATTGTATATTGTCATTATGTGTACCATTGTGTGTGTATAGTATATATGTCTGATATGTTGGTCTATAGTTATAGGTCCGAAGCAGTGGATCATTTATATGTTGTGTTTCCTAAGGCCTATAATTCTAGGTCCTAAGAAGTGGATATCCTATATGTGGGTGTTTTCTAAGATGACTTTCTTCCCTCAGCAGAAGAGAGGAAACCAGTTGAAGAACGTGTTGAGAAGACACAAGTTGAAGCGAGGATTCCTCAAGGTACAGTGCTATGGGCTATCCATGCTGGCATAGTCATCTAAACAACATGCCAGTCATGCTTCTAGGCTTGTTTCCATTTAAAACTGCAGGCATCCTACTGTAGGACATATATAAGTGCTTTCTGTTAGTGGCTTGTGGTCTACGTGTGTGCTGATTGTGTTTGTGATCTATGGATCAATTAGCACGTGTTGTGCTAATTATTATTGGCCAGCTGTTTCAAATAAATGCTTCTTTCTTCTGTTCAATGCTTTTCATTATGCTTTACGGCAACTCTTTGAGCTCTTTTAAAGCTAGACTCACTTTAACCAAATGCTAACTAGAAACTAATGGTCACACTATCGTTAAAGTTCCTGAAGCTGACCACAGACCAGAGGAGAAAGTCTATGTAGCCCCGCCTCCTGCCCTTGTTGCCCCACCCCCTGTTGAAGGTATTCATATACACCTTTTTGTCATTGTTGAGACAGTGTGGTGTGTTATGTGGTCAGATTCATTCTGTCATGCTTTTTGTTTCATAGTTTCTTCCAATTCTTCCATTCTTGAACCATTCTCGTGTTGATGTCTAAATTCAGTGTTGTGATTGTGTGTCATTACCTGGTGAGCTGAATTCGTTGAAAATGTTTTTAAGTACCTAAAACCAAGAAGCCTGAACCCAAAGTGAGCCCTGTTCCTCCACCCAGGGAAGAGGAACCTAAAGTCCCAGAAGGTAATGGCAGAGTCACTTACGGTATATTCCTTTTTCTGGGGATAAATACATTACCCAGCACTCTTCAATATCAGTCTTAGCCTTACTATGGAAATTCAAATTATAGAAACACTTTTATATTAAAATTGCATGTAAATATTTATATTGTTTTACCAATCTCTTACAACTCTTTTCATTTCATCTTGTAATGTTTCTGTCTTCTGTCATTAATGTTGTTGCTGCCTAAAGTTAATCACTGTTGTACTATTATATAGCAATGCCTGTGAAATAACTCACTGGAGTGCATTGGATTCTTTCTTCTGGCTTGTCTTTCTTTCACTCTGATAATAATGTATGTACATCACGTCTCTGTCTGTCTGCTCGAAGAACTCCCAACATTCCCAGAACCAGAAGTAGTTAGAAAACCACAATACCCCCAAACACTGCCTGAACCTCAGGGAGTCTCAGCTAGTCCAGAACCACCAAAGACCAAACAGATTTCCCGGGAGATGGCTGAAGCCCCTAAACCTGCCGGTATGTATTGCTAGAACATGAAACATTCGTCTCTCTTCAATTTTCTTCATCCATTCTATATATGTGTGCGTGTGTGTGTTTGTCTGTGGCAAATATTGTGCAAGTGACACTTGCACAATAAATCTTTCTTAAATTAAACTGCAGTTCCTCAACAAACATCTTTAAAGCAGCGAACCCCTCCTTTGAGCTGTTTGTTTGAGTAACAAATGTGAACTTCTTCTGGTACTAATATCTTAATTTTAAATGTTGTCATGTGATGTCAAGTAAATCCATTGGCATGAATGTCTTGTCACAACTTTACCACCTTTATGTTGAAATGACACACTTAAACCAAAGCGATAAGCATTCAAACCTATTTTTGGATGCTTTCCTAAGTGCCAGATGTTCCTGTGGTGAAAGTCCCTGTAGCTCAGCCAACTGCCACCAAGGTTACCACTCCCAAGGCTGTGCCCATTACTGCCAAAGGTACTGCAGAGTTGATCTTACATTATTCATTACTTCTTTTTGTGTTATTTGTTGTGTTTTGTAACATGCTCTTTTTCTCATTTTCTGTACAATGTACAATATGTATTTTCACTGTTTTCTATATGTCTAATGCCAAGCACTCGTGAGAGTGTGATTCCTCAATTGAGTAGTGATGTGTGTCAAATGTGGAGAATTAAATTTGTGTTAAAATGTTTACTTAAGACCCAGCAGTACCAAAGGAAACTGTTCAAACAATCACTCCAAAAGTTACCACACCAACAGAAAAGATCCCTTCTGAAGGTAGTTAAGTCTTTTTAGTACCTCTTATTTCCTTTGTTTAGTTGATTATTGTCTCAGCCTGTAGGTCAGACTACATATTTAATGTTGAATATATTTGATGTAGTTGTTCCCAGTCCAGAGGAACCAGTTGTTGATCGACCTACCCCTAAGGTTACTCTACCCAAGAAAGATGTTTCCCCACTTAAAGGTACTGCAAAGCTGCTGTGATACCTCCCTTTCTTGTCTTGTTATGTGTTCTCTTCAAGAGGAGCTGTTAGCTTCTTCTGCTTCTTTTTTATGTGGACAGTTCCTTTGAAATGGCGCTCGTTAGAGTGTGGCTTTCATAATAGCAACATCATATTCATAAACTATTATTATTTCTCAAGTCTCAGAACCCAGCAAACAACGTGACTCGCCACCAAGAAGACCACAGCCATCTCAACCAGAAGCTTTAAAAACAGGACCTGATCATGCTGTTAAACTTGATGCTGGACAGGCCAGACCAGAACCTGGTGATACTGTCGAAGTTCTTGAGCCACAGACTAAGAAGCCTCAGCAAGCCAAGCCGGAGACAGCAGCGCCTGTTTCAGAAGCAGCCAAGCCAGTTCCTCAGAGGCCCAGAAAAGAACCAAGCAACGTTCCTCAGCCAAAAGAGCTGGCCCAAAAAGCTTCTACATTTGTTCCAGAAGGCTCAGAGGCTGTCACTGAAGTCTCCGATACAGAATACAGAATACAGAAGGATACAGAAATACTGAAAGCAGTGGCAATGGAACCAAAGCCACTTCGTAAGGCTCCTGAGGTGCCAAAACAAATCACAGAAAAACCCCAAGAAGGTAAATATATGAGTTGAGATTTGATTAATATTGACTCATATCCTCTTATATTCTTTATCTTTCATCTTCATGCTTCATCATATTTAGCTAATTCTTGCAATATTGTGTCTGTCTGTGTTGTCATGAATATTTACCGTTTGCTTTGCTGTGTGACGGATTAAAACAGTAAAACAGAAGGAATTACCACAGGATAAACCTGCAGTAGCTAAACCATTGCCGGATAAAAGGACGCCCACCAAAGGTATGCTTTAAACAAAATTCCTTGCTGCAAGCCGTTCTAATAAGCTATTGCTTCTAGCTTATGATACAATTGCTGTGTTCCGTTTGTTGCCTTGCGTCTTCATCTTTGTCACCACTCTATGGTGTATTAAATCTTGGTTGTATCTTAAGATGCTCACCTTCTGATGAAGACTGAGCAGGAAGCAGGAATAAGAGCTGAACAGAGGAAGAGCTTGTCTACTGAAGAGAGGAAGAAGTTTTCTCTGGCGGAGAGCTCCAGTGAGCTGATCAGCCTGACAGAATTCAGCTCCATTTCAGAGAAGGCAGGGTCTTGCGATCACAGGAAGGAACCAATGAGAAGAGAGATAAGAAAAGAAACTGTGGCAGTAAGAGATGAGGTTTGCACACAGTACAGGGAAATACTTTCACTACACAGCGTTCAAAGTACTCTTGTCAAACCAAAGGAAGAACTACATGACGACATCAGACCAACTGCCAAAGATGTTGAACTTTTATCATCTAAGTTTGTGAGTCCTCCTCAAATCAAGATGGACCTAGCAACACCAAGTCCCTCAAGCCATTCTCCAACACCTAGTCTATCTCACCAGGCTCCAACAGCTAGTCTACCTAGTCAGTCTGTAACACCTACTCCACCTTGCCAGTCTCCAACAGCTAGTCCAAATTTCCAATCTCCAACCCCTATAAAACCTATCCAGTCTCCAACACCTAGTCCACCTAGCCAGCTTCTAACACCTAGTCCACCTAACCAGTCTCTAACAGCTAGTCCACATTTCCAGTCTCCAACACCTACTCCACCTAGCCAGTCTCTAACATCTAGCCCACATAGACAGTCTCCAACACCTACTCCACCTAGCCAGTCTCTAACATCTAGCCCACATAGACAGTCTCTAACACCTAGTCCACCTAGACAGTCTCTAACACCTACTCCACCTAGCAAGTCTCTAACATCTAGCCCACATAGACAGTCTCTAACACCTACTCCACCTAGCCAGTCTCTAACATCTAGCCCACATAGACAGTCTCTAACACCTACTCCACCTAGCCAGTCTCTAACAGCTAGCCCACATAGACAGTCTCCAACACCTAGTCCACCTAGGCAGTCTCTAACATCTAGCCCACATAGACAGTCTCTAACACCTAGTCCACCTAGACAGTCTCCAACACCTACTCCACCTAGCCAGTCTCTAACATC
>OMKQ01087723.1:0-11036 GCA_900302335.1 Phycis phycis | reverse complement strand
GTTCACTTGTTTAGTGAAGCCTGCCCAGTTTGCTTTCCGGAAGTTCCACCTCTTCACATCTCTCCCTTGCACAGGCTGTGCCAGGGATGGGGTGGTAATGAGCGACGGTCGGTGGTGTGACCGGGGGAACATGTCCAGGATGCGTCTCACTGGGAGTGGCTGGTTGTTGTGACAGTTAGCAAATGCCAGGTATGGGTTGGTGGTGCTGTTCCATCGTGCAGAGTAGAAAGTGTGTGGCTCCTTTGGGTCGTATAGGAGTGTTGCATCGATGGTCGAGGCCCAGTCTACCAGGAAGTCACCATCAGCGTTGGAGCTGCTGTAGCCCCAGTCCGTGTGATGGCTGTGTAAGTCACCAGCATACACAGCAGGGGCTGGGACATCTGGCAGCTGTCCCAGCCCCTGCTGATGGGACCAGCCTACTTGGAGGTGGCTTGTAAATGTTCACGATGGTGGTGTCTTGCACTTTGGTTGTGATCCATTCTACCTCTGCGCCCTCTGGGGATTGTCCTACAGCTGACCAAGCCATGTCTTTGTGGACGAATGTGGCTATGCCGTGATGTTTATTGGCAATGTAACCGGCCAAGGTGTACCCAGGGACCCTCAGGGTGTTCTTGTTTTCCATGTGGGTCTCCTGCAGGATGATCACGGTCATGTTGTTTTTGCTGGCTATTTGCTCAAGGACGTTGATCTTGATGAAGGTGAGGCCTTCTACATTGAGCTGGAGGAGCGCTAGCTCTGTGGTCTATGAACGTTGTGAAGACATCTGTTTCGCTTGGAGGGCATGCAACCTTGCAACTACCCTTTAGCTACTTGTGGGGGAGGCCACGTGGAGGCTGTCTTCGTCTCCACCAGATTATACTTTCAGGGATCAATTCTATAGTTCTTGTAAATGTGCCGTACGTGTTTTTCCAATTGTGTAGTTTCTTAAGGGACAATACATATGTTTGTTGTAGTTAATATAAGGGAGAATGTATATATTTTCTATAGTATTGGCTGTTAAAAGAACAGTGCGTGTATTTTCTGTTATGCATTGCTTTAGAAGTTTGGTTCAGACTTTTGTATATTGTGAAGTTTGGTGAACATGTAATGTATTTTGCTCGATCATTACACCTTGGACTTCAGCAACATTGTGTCTGTTTCATTTCTTTCCATTTCCCCTTTACAGGGGCGTAACATATACATCAGGGTGCTTATTGCGTGGTGTTGCGCGGGACGATTCTGAAATGTAAATACATTATGTGTGTGTGTCGGGAGAGGGATTTTGCCGCAGTATCTGTTTGGGCACGTGTCAGGGGCGCAAAAGCAGCACAGGATTGTGGGGTGTTAACCTGTCAATTAAAGAGAACAAATTTCAGCGGTGTGGTCATTTTCCACAGGGTCGAAAGAAGATACTCGAAAAGCAGTATGCAATACTTGCAAAGTCGAGGTGATGCAAGGAGGTTGCGGCATCAAGTCATTCAACACCACAAATTTGATAAGTCATTTTAAAATTCGCCACCCCAAAGTACACACGCATTGGCGGGAAGCTAGCGCTGCCAAAGTTAGCCAGCAGGCAAAAACGAAAGCAGCAGCAGCAGCCACAGTTGGGAGCTCAATCCAGCAAGTACTCGACCAAAGTACAAAGAAATTTGCCAAGGACAGCGCAAAAGCCAGGTCAATAACAAGCAAGGTAATGGAAATGATTGCCCTTGATGACCAGCCATTTTCCCTAGTGGAGGACCGAGGGTTCCAGTGGTTGATGGAGCATGTTGAACCCCGCTACAGCCTGTCAAGTCGGAGCAACTTTTCCGACATATCCCTCCCTGCTTTGAACGAAGTCATGGCTACGCATATCCACAAATTGTTGGGCAATGTGACAAACATTAGCTTCACTATGGATATATGGAGTTCAGACATAAGTTAAGTGAGTATGTTGAGCCTTACTGCTCAGCTGATTGATGACAACTTTGAAATGAAGAGCAGTTTTGCATGCACAAGAGTTTGCAGGATCGCATCACTAGCGAATTTGACTGCATGTTTGCTCAGTGGAAAATTAAAAAAGACAATGTACATGTTGTGCTTCGCAATAATGCACGGAATATGCAGAAGGCAATGGACGAGTGCGGCGTTAAAAGCCTGGGTTACATGGCTCATATGCTGAAGTTAGCAGTACATGAGCGTTAAGCCAGCGTAGCATCTGGAAGGAAAATTGTTGAAAATTGACATTTTCGCAACTCTGAATTCGCCACCTCTCGACTGAGAGACATACAGCAAGAGTTAGGCATGAAAGCAAAAGATATTACAACAAGACGTCACTACCAGATGGAATACTACTTTTATATGACGAAAAGTCTACTGGATCAGAACTGTGCACTTGGTGTGCATAGAGCAGATCATGAGCTGCCTGCTTGTTTCAGCGCATATCAGTGGGGGCTTGTTGAAAACATGGCCACGCTTCTCACTCCATTTGAACAATTAACAAGGGAGATCAGCTCACATTTGGCTACTGCTGCAGGCGTGATTCCCTCTGTTGTGGCACTGACACGTTTGCTGAGTAAGGCAGCAAACAGACAGTGGGGTCCGCACAACAAAGAACACTACAGGAAGCTGTGAACGAGCGATTTGGAAGCGCTTTTTACAAGCCGCTTTGCTACTTGGCAATCATCCTTGACCCCAGGTACAAAGACCGTTATTTTGACACAGTCACCAACTAAGCGGCAGTAAATATGCTCCAGATGCAAGTGGACAAAATGACGCACAGCGACGGAGCTACAGAGACACCGGACACAGAAGAACCGCAAGAGAAGATGAGAACAAGCGACAAAGGTGGAATGATTCTGCTTGACATGCATGATGAAATTCTGGAGGAAAACTCCATCAGGGAACAGCAGGCAGGCCTGACAAGCCACACACATGTGCAGGTATAGTATTATCAGCCTCAGTCTTTTATTCAAATAACGAAGTCTTAAAATCCTTTGTGTAATTTTTATTTTTGTATTACGTGCTGTACATACTATAGAGTTATAAAATTATTGAATTACTTAAATGAAAAAAACATACCTTGTTTAGTAATGCTTCTCTCCCCTCTCGAGGTTGACCTTTAGCACTGGTCATTTGCTCAGAGCAAAGTTCAACAAAGCTGTTGTAATGTCCAGATTGCTGGTAGTTTATCAGACATGCATATTAATACACTTGTCTACATTCCTGTAGGTGCATGGCGTGAGCCCCCCATCCCCAGAAATGAGAGCCCACTGCAGTATTGGAAAAGCAACATGTCTCGTTTTCCTGCCCTGACCAAAGCAGTGTGCAAGTACCTTTCTGCTCCATGTACAAGTATGGTCAGCGAACGTCTCTTCTCTGCACCATCACATATTGTTGATGGAAAAGAAACATTACTTGAATATTACAGTGCAAGTTGGAAAATGTGCACCGATATATTTGATTTAGCCTTTTTCACAGATTTTAGTTTCAATGGAGTGGGCTTAAAACATGTTTTGCAATTTAATCCCTCGAGTAGCGGTTTGGGTTGAAAATGACATACCTAAAATAAAATTGTTACTGTTCTTGAACCCCTATGACTACAGAGAAAAGCTTGACCATTCCTGAAAGCCAAGCCTTGGTAGTTTCTTAAGTGTCTGATTTACTTAATTCCAGCTCAGCCACAGAGGAAATTGAAATTTTATCCTTGCCTAAAAAAAGTGTTGTGAGTGTCCCAGTGGCTGTGGTATTCTAGCGTGGAAACTCAATGGGGCAACAGCCACAGGCCTGACCCAATTCACGTTCAAAGTAGATGGAAAAACAACAAAAACGTAGTGTTCAGCAGTGTTTTTTGTAGGGTAACACCCAGGCGGATTTCCAAATGAGATTATGAGTCTTTGGAGCTATATAATGATTCTTCTTTTGTTCATTTCAACAATACCACACAAACGACTCATAAAAAGCCTTTGTTCTATTTTTAGAATTGTTTTTTTTGGTCATCACTCCCCAAAAACCTCTCAGAAAATGTCCAAATGGGCTTACCATTACTCTATTTTTGTGACTGAAAAACACAAACATAACAATTTTACAGAGGCAAATCAAATAACTTCATTGAAAATATTCTTCACTTTGTGAGCTGTATCAAGTGAAGAAAGAACAGTAACAAATATGAAATATGAGCAAATATAATAATATAATAAAAATATATATATTAATCAATCATAACTATTTACAAAGAAAATAAACAATTTATGAAGCGCTTCATAAATTGTTCAGATCATGCCAGGCATTAAAACAATCACGCCTTGTCACCAGACACAATGGGACATCACAGGACACACATCACAGGGGAGTCTTCTGGTGGCAAAGCATACACTTCTGCCTACCAGTCATGCTGTCATCTGTGATAAACTGTGGTTTATGCAAGGCACTGGGGGGGAGGGGGAGCTAGTGGAGTGGCATCTGTGGATGCTGAGACGGATTCACTACAACTACGTGGGGGGTGAGGGTTGCTATCGACAGGCCCGCGATTTCCAACTCTGGAGGTCAGTTTGACTGTGGAGAGTTCCTGGCATTTGCAAGGGATTGGGGCTTTGAACATGTCACGTCCTCCCCGAGGCACCCGAAGGCTAACGGCAAAGCAGAGTCTGCAGTGAAGATTGTTAAGGGCCTATGCAGGAAAGCAGACCGTGGCAGCAAGGACCCCTGGAAAGCTTTTCTTCACTGGAGGAACACACCCACTGAGGGCATTCGCTGCAGCCCAGCACAACAGCTGATGTCATGGAGGCTGAGAACTCTTTTTTTCCTGTGGCTGACCAGCTGCTGGAGCCTCAGGTCATTACTGGGGTCACTGACAAGCTGCGAATGAAGCATCAGGCATCAAAGCTGTATGACAGATCTGCAAGGGATCTTCCGGAGCTGAACATAGGCCAGCCCATCAGGATGAAACTGCTTCCAGGTGGCAGGACGGGCCGATGGAGGAGAGGTGTATGCCTGCAGCTAGTGGGGCCGTGGTCCTATCTCGTCAACGTGGAAGGAACTACCTATCGTCGCAACAGAGTTGATCTCTGACCTGCGGAGGGCCACCTGCAGGCAGCCTGGGGACGTAGGAGGGCGCAGAGGAAGTCGTTAGCAGCCCTGCGACGTCTTCGAGGTCATCAGCCTGAGGTCGCCGCCATTTTCCCCACAGGCTGTGACAACGCCATGCCATGAGTTACAGGGCCGGGCATTCTCCAAGTCTCTCTGGAGGCATATTAAGCCTCCAGACAGACTTGACCTCTAAGTCAGCGGTTTTCAAAGTGTGAGGCGCGCCTCCCCTGGGGGGCGCCAGAGGACTTCAAGGGAGGCGAAACTAAGCACCACAGTTAAACAACCAAGCAGAGTTTTTTGATAGGAAACTTAATGAATTGCGGTCACAGAAGAAAGCCATCCAGACATTTGCTACTGTAAATACCAAGGCAACCGAGGCATCATACCACGTAGCGTTACGCATTGCGAAGGCGGGGAAACCCCACAACATTGGTGAGACATTGCTCCTCCCTGCTGCCAAAGATATGTGTTCGGTAATGATGGGCGGAGCTGCTGCTGCCAAGCTGGATGCCATCCCGATGTCTGACAACACTATCCAGCACCACATCTCCGACATGGCAGCTGATGGGAAGGAGCAGGTGCTGGACGCTATCTGTGAGAGCCCTTTCTTCTCCATTCAGCTGGACGAGTCCACCGATGTGGCCAACTGTGCACAGCTAATGGTGTATGTGCGCTTTATTAAAGAGCTCAGTGTCCAGGAGGAGTTTCTGTTTTGTCATCCTCTGCCGGCGCGCACTACAGCAGCAGAAATCTTCAAGGCTTTGAATGACTTTATTCAGGAAAATCAGATTGACTGGTGCCGCTGTTGTGGAATATGTACTGATGGTGCAAGGGCAATGACAGGCCGCCACAGCGGTCCAGTAAAACAGGTACAAGCAGTTGCGCCCGCCGCTGTTTGGTCACACTGTATTATCCATTAGCCAGGCCTTGGCAACCAAGAGGATGCCCAAAGAGCTGCACGCGGTCCTGGATGAGGCAGTAAAAATTGTAAACTTAATTAAATCACGCGCCATGAATGCCCGTCTCTTCTCTATTCTCTGCAGTGAGATGGGGGCTCACTTCTATCAGCTGCTCCTGCACTCCGCGGTCCGGTGGCTGTCGTGGGGCAAGGTCCTCACCCGCTTGTGTGATCTGCGCTTGGAAGTCCTCCTCTTCCTCGCCGAAATCGACTCCCCACTGGCGAAGCATATGGAGGACGCAAAGTGGGTTGCAATGCTGGCATATCTGCCTGATATCTTCGACCGGATAAACACACTGAACACTTCTCTGCAAGGCAAAGAGTGCCATGTCTTTTTGGCACACGATGAAGTCTCTGCATTCAGGAAAAAGTTGGACCTCTGGTGTGTTGAGCGGGGCTCGTGGAAATGTTCCCAACCTTCGAGGATGTTGTGGAGAAGACAGGACTGCAACTGGACTGTGTATAACAGGTGGTCATTGCACATTTGAAGGGGTTGCGTGAGCAGTTTGGAGACTTTTTGAGTGGAGACCTTGGCAAATCAGTGGGTGAGAAATCCGTTCTCATTCCCAGTGACACCCCTTGATGGACTGACCCTGCAAGAGGAGGAGGCCCTTGTCGAGCTGAATATGGATTTGAAACAAAAGATGAGTGAAGTGTCACTTGTCTGGAGACGGAGTTCCCCCACCTCACCAAAAAGGCTGTAAGTGTTCATCCCCTTCACCTCCACTTACCTGTGTCCCTCTTCCCCTCCCTTTCTTAGCTCTCCCTTTGCCACCTCTGGCAGTAGGAGGAGTAACAGGGGAGGTGGTTGCCAGTGAAGGACGCCTACGCTTCCTCTGTGGTGTGGTGGTCTCTGGCTCCCACTCCTTGTCAGATGACTCTTCGTCTGATGAAGAGCTGATCCACAGCACATGAAAATAGAGTATAAATTAAACAACCATTAGCCATCTTTTTTACTGATCCACTGGTTGAGGTGCAGTGACTGCAATTTGAATCAAATCCCCACACCCCCAGGTCTCCACTCTGATGCAAATAAACAAACATCTGCGCCCCACCCCCACTTTCAGGAGAATAATCGAGAATTTATAGTACTAGGCTATATAAATCATAATGCTAACTTTTATAAATCGACATCATGAAAGTACCACGCTATGATATAGGAATTACATCACCTTTGTATGCGTCAAATATATCTCACAAATTTACATGGCACTTATTTTGGAAAAGCAAGCCTAATTATTCATAAAAACGCATTGAATAATATAAAATTTTGAAAATGTATTTAGATACTCGCCGATCTAGCTGAGCATCAAGACCTTCCATAAACATGGCCTCCTCTGTGGAGTCGATGCTGCAAAGTTCCAGGGCTTCTCCCACGGCATACAGAGACTTTCCTTTGCTTTTCGGCATGGTAAAAGCGGTCCACCGGTCCACTATGCTCTGTGCGCAACAGAAAACCACAGAAGTGAAGTCTCAGTCTTCTTTGTATGTTGACGTTGGGAAAATAATGCATCCAATGGTTTTCAATTGTTTATTGTCAATGGCTGTTAAATACATTTCCCAAAAATTATATTTTCCTCAAGATGTATTTTTGCATGTTTTGGTGTTGGTGTCGTAGTAATAATTTGGCAGGTTTATAAGTACATTTTACATTAAATCTTGATTATTAAAACAAAAAGTACACCATATTATAAATAGATTTTATGTATAATATACAGAACAGCGCCATTTAAAATGCAAAGTTTTACTGTTCTACCAGTTTAAATTAGTTGTTTGATATTTCCCTGTTAATTCTACCATATATTGGTGCACAATAAGCAATTATTACATGCAAAAAATACAGGAAATAGTCTATATACAACACCGTTTTCTAAAATTAAGAATTTTTTTGTAGACTTACGTTTTTAACTACATTACGGTTAACTACAGCTGCCGCTGCCTGGCTAACACCACGTCACCACCAAACCCCGGTCGTCCAGTGAAGCCATCTCTGTCACTCTCTGCATGGTCACACTGCTTCATTGTCCCATAACCTCAGTATTAAGGATGCTATGGATGCTGTCAAAAAGAAACGTGTTCTCTTCGGTAATATTCTTGGGTCATGTCACTGCATCACACAAATCACAAAATCAAACCAGTGGAAAGTTAGGTAAAAAATGTCCAATGCAATGCATTAAAAATTTAAAGAAACAGTTCATGTGTGTAGTTAAGGTTTTCAAAATCATGTAACCAACTCGTGGATTGTAAACCCACTGTTTCACAATCATCTCCCATTATTATTATTATTAGTAGTAGTTGTTGTAGTATTGCATGCATACAGTACACTGTACTAGAGACCAGCACCACAATAAGCCTATAGTGGCTGTAACCATTTGCTTCTGAAGAGATATTGTGGTGTTGTAAAAGTAACGACCACTAGAGGGAGACAACACATTATGGACATGTCAGAATTCTGCGGTTTTCACTGGCTACAATGCTGCATCTGTGGCTGCTGGTAATGCAACCACATAATAAGTCTACTCCACGGGGCTATTTTCATCAATATGTTTTTTCTATTTTCATTTGACGGCACAGAGATCCGGGGCTGTAGCCTCGAATGCTCAGGTCTAACGACGCGCCTGGCGTTACACTTGTTATGTCTGTTGAAACAAAGTTAGTAAGGGCTGCTTGAACAGTTAAAGAGGAACTTTTTGGACCTTAACATTGCTGGTTTAGAGTCGCTGTGAACACTTTATGGGTCGATTGGTGGGTGCTTCGACCCCCCGTAGCGCTTGTGGGCTGAAAAAGTGGAAATGCAAGTCTGTGCCCCCGGTCCGGGGGCAAAGTCTCGCGGTAGTCTCGGGTCTCGCGAAGTAACGAACTGCTTTACAGCACTACACACCCACAAGCACGGAAGCGGCTAGAGATAAACACAAGTAGCGAGGGGATTGTTCTAGTCATCATGGATCAGCCGACTAAAAAGAGACAAAGGAACCCACCATCAGAGGAACAGAAGAAGCGAAAAAGGGCGATTGACAAACAGAGAGACCAGACGAGTAAACATTGGGCGAGCTTTTCGTGAATGCCGTGAACTGAGAGAACAAAATGAAATTTTTCTTTGTATGGTGGCTTTCTTGATATTAGTCTCTGTAATAATGTGTTTGCTCGACCGTTTTGTTGTGAGCCCTGTAGGTTTCTAGCTTGCATTCTTAATGGTGGCGGGGGTGTTAGCGTAGCAGCTACTCGCTACCAAACACGTTTGTTTCCACGGTTGTTTTGCTGTTCGTCTGTCTCGTCCCCGAAGTACAGGCTAAATCCCCGACTCCGGGTTCTTGTTGTTTATTTAGATCACTAGATTGCCCTTCGAATGCCTCCGATTTTGATAAGAGTGTCGCCTATATCATGTGATATGTCCGGCTGACCATATAGTGCAGTACCCTGCGTGAGAGCTGCTAGTTACCTTGAGCCCTTTCCCCCTGCTTGTAGTTCTGGGCTTTCGAGGTCTAGTGCCCATAGCCTGAGGAGCGAAGTCGGACGATGCGGTTGAAGTTGATTCCTGCAATATCATACAACGAGCAACAACAACATAGATTACTACACGTACTTGAGCAGATACATAAAATGTACGATTGCTGCGCAAATTGTTCATGCTATCGTTATGTATTATGTTGGCCAACACTCTTACATTGATCGTTCTGTTCAACAAAAGATACATCTCCCTGTCAACTATACAAAAAGGATGGGTCTATGTTTATTGTAAAATGTATAACCTTGTCTACTCTTCATGAACAGATTGAACACCTACCTCGGACATGGCTCCACACATTTGCAGGCTTTGAAAAAAAAATGCTCATGGCTAGCGTAGAAGTGGGAGCGCCATCAACGAGTTGTGTTATGACAGTGTTGTAAAGACTGACTCGCCCCCCCACCCAAGACAAATGCGAGCAGGAATGGCCAAAGTTGCATAGTGGACCTTTAACTGGACGAAAATGTTTCCATGTGCGACGTCACCTGTATTCATATTGGGCTACATCCTACCCTTGAAATGTGCTCCATTTAGAGAAGAAGCCCATCAACAATAAAGAGGTGTTGTGAACAGTGGATGTGTCACTCATAGGGCTGATTGAAACAGTATACATTCAAATTGTGAAGTAACCAAGGCCGTCATCTTCCACTCAAATCAATAACGTTCCTAATGTTACCTGTATGTGGTGGATGAATGTATCAAGGAGAGTCCTGCTACCAATCTGGTAGGAAAGAAAGAACTTGAAAAAACATCGAGTAAAAAAAATAATAAAATCATTGCATGTTTCAAAAGGAGCGTCAGGATGACACGGCCCCTCCTGCCTGCACCACTCAGCCCAAAACGCATTTTTCAATTTTTTCAATAATAGTGGTCGAACTGCGGCGGAAACGTGGGGTTCACGTACACGTAGAGACCACCCGACGTTGCAGCTCAAATAAGAAACGCGAGTTTGAGCTCATCGGCTCAACATGCGAAAATGGCGGCGATAAAACATACTTGTCTACCGTGTCTTTATAGCACAGAAAAGAAATGCAGAGTTCGCAAAAAATTGTGAAAGTGGTGTGTGCTGAACCCACCTGTATCGCAGTCCTCGTCTGGATCCGGTTCTCCTGAAGAACAAGGCCAACGGCCGCGGAACGCGCGTCTCTCCCAAAGCTATTCCGCTGTCGGAAAACGTTGAAAAGTCACACCATGTGCTCATTGGCTGGCACTAAACAATTGTGTTTGTTAAAAAGCGTTTCCACAAAGGTCAAGATTATGTATGCGCGCTCGAATTAACTCACATTACCAACGCAAGAACTATCTACGGCACAGGTGTCAAACCCCATCCTGGAGGGCCGGTGTCCCTGCATGTTTTAGATGTTTCTCTACTCCAACACACCTGATTCTAATGAATGGATCGTTATCAGAATTCTACGGAGCTTGATGATGATCTGATTATTAGAATCAGGTGTGTTGGAGTAGAGAAACATCTAAAACATGCAGCGGCCTGGCCCTCCATGGCTTGAGTTTGACACCCCTGGTCTA
>OMKQ01087722.1:0-26769 GCA_900302335.1 Phycis phycis | reverse complement strand
TCACGCACAGAAACACACACAGACACACACACACACCCACACACACACACACACACAGAAGGACACACACACACACACACACACACATGCACACACCCTCACACACAGAAGGACACACACACAAACAGATGGACGGACACACACACACACACACACACACTCATGTGGACACAGTATTCAAGGTAAAACAGTGCTGGAGACCACCCGAGTATTCTAAACGCCTGTGTGTGTGTGTGTGTGTGTGTGTGTGTGTGTTTGGCCCCGCTACAAGTCTCCCAGATGTGTGTGTGTGTGTGTGTGTGTTTGTTGTGTGTTTGTTGTGTTGTGTTGAGTTGCTGGCCCACTGTTTCACGCGGTTGCATAATTAGCCTTAACATTAGCATGCCTAACATCTCACACGCCGGCTCCACAATACTCCCAGGAAGAGGCCTGTTTGAAACCCTCCCAATAACTGTCAGTCTCTCCTTCTGCCTCTCCCTTTTCCTCCCTTCTCCAATGTGTGTGTGTGTGCGTGCGTGTCAGCGTGTGTTTTGGCAACATTTGACGAGCTAATGGAAAATGCAGCTAATTGCAAGAGCAACAAACATCCTCGCGCACCGAGTTCTGTTTCTGCCCTCCTCCAGACAGAGGCCATATATTTCAGGATTACCGCGTGTGTGTGCGTGCGTGCGTGTGTGTGTGTGTGTGTGTGTGTGTGTGTGTGCGTGTTTGTTTTTGCATTTGATCTTCACAGATGTCAAGAGACAAACACATGGGGAAGCACAGTTGATGGAGGGATATGCAGGGCGTACGTGGCTACACACACACACACACACACACACACACACACACACACACACACACACACACACACACACACCAGTGTCCGTGTAGGGTGAGGGCTGCGGCCAAGGAGTAGTCCACTACAGGTCCAGGGTGGAAGTATGCAGCAGGCGCCAGCGCCAGCAGCAAGATGCTCACCACTCGCTCACCTGTCCAGTGCAAAGAGGCTGCATTGGAGCCAGAACCCGCTGTACAAAAAGGGGGAAAGATCAGAGGGATGGGTGGGTTACCATTCATAATAACCCGCCTTATAGAAAATAAATAATGACCACAGATGCAACCACCAATAATATGAGTGCAGATAGTGGACTGCTGTAGGGGGACTCAATTATGCTCAAATCTGATACCAAGAGCCAATCCAATGTTTTCTTTTTTCTTCTGTCACCATCTTCCCAATGATCAAAAAATTGTCCGGGCAAGCAAAATGATGGGCCACTCGATGGCCTTTTCTGCATCTAGTTACAGCAGTGTGGTGTCTGGTGCATTCCTCTGGATGTGAACAATATTCAGCCCTCGCCTGACATTCTGAAATCCCTGTCTACACTGGATAAAATCATTCTGGTCTCTTCCCATCAAGACCATCAGTGGTCCTTCAATTGTCCTCGCAAAAGCTTTGCAAAGCATCTTCAGATCTGACGTGAAGAGGCTGATTGGTCTTTCCTTGTTTCAGGAGTAAGGTTATCAAGCCTCCTCTCATAGATGCAGGGAGAGACTCTGAAAGCCTCCCGTAGCATTTCCAAAAGAGGTGTCATTAACTTCTTTATAAACATCTTATATACTGCATGTCTGTGGGGAGACTGCCGGGGCCAGCAGCTTTCATAGCATCCAAGACTTCTGATAATTCAAACTCTGTTATATCACTATCCATTGTATAATTTTATTACATTTACTGATTTGGAAGGAATGTATAGAGAATCCAAGAATAGTTTCTGTATGTCCTAAACCAGGAGTAAGATTTTTCAGCTGGATAATTTCTCATACTGACTGCAGGGATGCTGAATGACCTAGCACCCCTAAATAAACAAATTCACTTCTCACAATACGATGATAATGTGTGCATTCATTCATGTCAGCATCTGCATTTTACATAAAATATAGGTTACCATTAGTCTAATATAATAAACCGCAGTGCAATTAATATTTCTATGAAATAAATAAATAATAAATAAAACAGTCTCACTTCATTTATTTTACTTTTTCGTCACATTTACATTTGCATCTTCGATGCGAGGTTTCTTTAAATCTAATAATTGAATCTCTCTGCGCTTTCAAAAACCTTGAGCTGGTGAAACTGATTATTTGTATATAATAATACAATGTCTGCTATTCTGTAAATATTGCGATGTTATTCCATTCCATGTATGATTTCATCTTTTAGTATAACACACACATTGAAAACTTTGACAGAGCAAGAAGGTGGAAGATGCAAATTGATAAAAGGCGATTACGCCGCACCACCATTAAGATTACATGGCTGTTTCTGGCCTAAAAAATTATGTGCGAAATTATATTGCACTTGCCAAAGATGCACACATTAATCGATTTGTCCCCATCTCTAGTGCCAGGTGGTACAAGTAGAGTAATCCGACACCTTTCCTTCGCACTTCTTGTTAGAAGCCACATTTTCTTTGTTTACATTTGTATTGGATAACCATCAGCCTTTACCATGTGCCAGCAACTTCTGGACATGCAAGTCTACTGAGATGAAAGGGTGTATATAGGCGAAGGGGTAGAAAAGCCAGCTGCAGAAGAACCCTCACATAGAGAAGAAATTCTGTAGGCAGGGCTCCTCTGTGACATTGATTCTGGTGCAGGCTGTCTCTTAAGTCCACTGTCAGGACAGGAAATGCATGCAAAAAAAACTAAATGGTGTTGACATGACAACTGTGGGTATTTGATATAGAACAGGAAACTGATGAGTTTACCTGTACCAGAAGAGTAGCACTCTCTTTGAGTATGTTAACCTATGCCAAGTACATTATTTTCATATGATATGCCAAGTACGATAGTTAATCCTGAATATAAGATTAACTACCGATTATCAGTTGCATCATATTTCTGCATAATAGACATACTTAAAATGCAGTCAAAATAAAGCTACTGCACTCGCCTGTGGTTCTGAAATTAGACATGTAAATGAAATGGAAACTACTGCCGACCCCAGCGACCGCCATTTAAGCGAGGCACATCATTATTCCCAGACACAACTATGCCTCCGACGGGGCCAGTGCTGAAGGGTCTCTTTAAGTGGTGACTTATCACTTTATAACTTGGACATTCACTGACCTTTATATTTCCAATGTCAATTTACTGTTTGTCTGCACATAGTGTATGCCTAGATTTATGTATATTTATGTAGATTTTTACATTTAGGGCATTTAGCAGACACTTTTATCCAAAGCGACTTACAAAGAGTACATTTGTCGTAAGAAGGTGAAACATTTCATTGCTGCTAATACAGTAAGAAAGTCACCAGAACAAGTTTCAAGCATTTCAATTGCAAGGTTAACCATTGCTAGTATACAACATCTGTGACTAAGTGCCAAGTTACGAGTGATTAAAGTGGCAAGATGTACAACAAATAAGAGCATGAGGGTAGGGTTATGCAGGGCTCAGGTGAACTCTGGACAAGTGGGTCTTGAGTCTTCCGGAAGATGGGGAGTGACTCTGCAGTCCTGCTTACGTATTTTTATATTTATATTTCACTGTTATATACTTCTATACTGTTTCTATTCTCTTCCCTTTACCATTTTACCATTCAACTGGAGCAATTTGTAAGGAAAACAATTTCCCTCAGGGATTAATAAAGTATTAATAAATGTCTGTCTGTCTTTGTTGTCTAAAAGACACACACAGACACTGATAACTCGTGTTGTTTGTTGTTCATCTGACTTGTGCTACAATACTGCAAAGACGGCAGAGATCAATAAATTTAAAAACTTGAAAAATGTTCTTAGAAAAACAATGGTTCCCTATACTTACCATTAAGGTTCTGTGATGCATGAATTCTTGCCGACAGAAGGTAGGGGCTTTCTTGGTCCTTGCGTGGGACGACCAGTGGTCTGGCGAGAAGGGTACTTCGATAGAACAAGGCTGAAACATACAGGGGTTAAACATGGTCATACATACATTCCACATCACAGCCACTGAACAATATGAGCAGTATGTTATGCATACCTAATACTAAAATGTTGCAAACGAATATACGGATGCGTCATTGTGCTAGGCAATTACAATATGCCATACGAGACCGAGACCGCCCTGACATAATAGTACAGAAGTCACCGTTCAGTCATCGCTGCAACTGCAATCAGTGTATCCCTTCCAATAAACATCAAAACACATACCATAGACGACGAAAGAATAACGACTTACCTCCTCTGTGACAAACAGAACTTAACCTGAAGACAGCCGCCATGATGATCAGTCGACCAAGGTCAGCGCACGATAAACCGGAAGCAGTAAACCGTCTTTTCACTGTTACAGTACAATGCATGTGTGGCATTTATTAACCCGTTCTAATAGCATGAATGTACACATGTAGATACTCAAATAATATAGCAATATAGCAAAGGGGTAATTGAAGTTATATATATATATATTCGCTCAATATTGACAATACAGCTATATTGTAGATCAGCGTGTGTTCACTGCGGCAGCGAGTACTTCCGGTATGGCATACAAGGTCATTCGCCGCACGTCCAATATTTGAACCGGGGTCGTGATCTGATACTGAAAAACTTAATGTAGATAACTGAAACACACTGAACGTAATGGCCCACTTTGACTTCAGTTCATCGGAGAAGGCGGAGGCATCAGAGCTTCAGCGTATGATCGCTATCGAGCAGCAGAAAGCACAGTATCAGGCTCAGGTAAAAACCAAACCACCGTCGTTAGCTACGCTAGGGCTAGCCGCAAGCGAGGAAGAGGCTGCTCGCATTACTGCACCCGCATTAGTTGCAATACCTTACACGGAGAGCACTACACATGGCAATACGTATTTATTGTGCATAGGAATGCACAATCTATAAATTTGATTTGTGCAGTTAATGGAAGCTAATCGACTGAACCTCGAGATTTCATTCAAACTCTATTGCTGTGCTACGTATTTTTGTAAACTTTATACTTGTTGAGGTATTTGCGATTAACTGTTGTCAACTGGGCGTCATTGCTCAGTGGGTAGAGCGTGGATTCCACAACCGGAGGGTTGGCGGTTCGATCGCTACCTCAACTAAATTTATCTCAATGATTACGGGCATTCCTATGCACAAGTAATTCCTCGCGTGGAATTACACGTCCTAGTCGTGTGGTGTGCAATACTCCTCCACATTGAGAGGACTCAAGATAGTTGTTGTACAATTAAGTCCTAACTTACATCAACTTAAATATACCGTAACCCAGGCTAATGAAAATAATATTTTGCCACGTCTCGCTGCTGAGTTGTAAATCAGAATGCGTCTTTTATTTTTTTTTGTTGGCGATACTCCGAAATGGAGGCGGTCATTGCGATTGTGATGTCACGATGTGCAAGCCCTATATACGCATACCCACCACGACTAATAATACTCACGATTGAAAATTAAACCACTACCGACATAATAGCCCAGATGTCAACGCTCCTATGTTTCCGAGAGTTTAACACTGACCGTCCCGTTTTGGGACGACTCCGGAAGGATATTTTCAATTTGTTCGCTCCACTGACGTTTCAGAAAATCCTTATATAACGATTTTTAGCCAGGGACTAAGCCATCAACTACGAGATCGTAACCAGTAGCCATTTGATTCAGAGCAAACATAATTAGGAAAACTGCTATAAGGCAAAGGTAATTAAATTATTAAATTAGGCTCAGATCTGTTTAAACTTGGATTCGAAAACTAAGATAAAAAAGCCTTTTAGGCTAAGAGTTCTAGGAAGAAGGGGTGGCGTGTTACCCTCATGGCCACGACCCAGTTGTGATACTCTTCAGTACCATCCTTGTCTAGGAGCGTTGTAATGAGTGATATCGTTTATATGCAAGTGTCTGAGAAGTTGACCCCTTTCTTTGATGCAGACATCAATATTAACCGCTACCGTCCACACATCCTCAGCCACCATACTGATATACTGTAAGTGTCATGCGTTGATCAATGCCTGTTCCACCAATTCCCCACGAGTGTGCCGCCGTATCATATTTATATTATTTATTATTATTTATTATTATTATACTTTATTCATCCCACAGCGGGGAAATTTACTCTCTGCATTTGACCCATCCTATGGTACATAGGAGCAGTGGGCTGCTAGGTTAAGCGGCCGGGGAGCAAGTTGGGGTTCAGTGTCTTGCTCACGGACACTTCGACATGCCGACAGTTTGTTTTGGAAGTGGGGAACGAGGGGGTCGACCCGCCGACCCTACAATTAGTGGACAACCCGCTCTGTTCACCCGCTCTACCCACTGAGCTACTGTCGCCCCTAATAATGTATGTACATAATAATGTATAATGGCGTTAATATTGTTGTCCTCATCTCTAAAAGAAAATGCAGCATGTCAGAAAAGGAAATCGCAGAAATGGTAAACATAGCCTAAATTATTGCATAGTTCAGTGGCAGCAGTGCCTCACATGTAAGTCTACCATGGATGGCAAATGATCAACCGATTGAAAATATGAATGGGATTTTTGCTTCCAGAACCTCACTGTTGTGCCCCATGGCGACAATCAGGGAGATTTGCAATGGTCAGTAGTTAAACAAATGCATAAGAACCACGAGGCTCAATGAAAACACAATTTTATTACACCAGGTGGTCGAACAGAAAGCATTAACTTTGCCACAGTATACAGCAACCGCAATATGTATTTTTGACCCTTTATTAAGTAATTCAGTCATGAATTGCTTGCAGGTGGTCTCTATGTATTGATTAGTAATGGTGCTGTTCACATTTGTTGCAGGTGCACAACTTTACAGATGTCTGCTGGGACAAGTGTGTAGACAGTCCTGGCTCCAAGCTGGACAGCCGGACAGCGACATGTCTGGTGAACTGTGTTGAGCGCTTCATTGACACCACTTTGGCCATCACCAACCGCTTCACACAAATGGTTCAGAAGGGTGCACATTGAACAGACTATTGATGCCAGTTCTTTTCTATTATTTCAATAGAAAAAGTATGTCAGTGTGATTTGATAATGTGACTGAAGGCCTTTTGACATACATTCAACATTACTGGAAACCTGCGAGAAGATTGTGGATTGTATTTCCAGATCGAGAGTCCCCCACGTTGTGAATTGTTTAACGTGTCTTTATGTTCTACATGAGTGTCCGGTGCAGACATTTTACCTTTCCATCTATCTTGTTGAAGTGTATACCCACCCCCATGTATTCTCCATGTAGGCAAGAAGTGTATTAAACAATGACATTGATTTCCAACCATAGTGTTTTTTTCTGTCGTCCACTTTACAATATACACATAAACCATTTTCAAACTGCTCTAATTCTGTACCAACCAAACCTTACATTTCACTTCACAAGAGCTGAGATAGCCACTTGGTTTCTGCCTCTTTATGTTATAGACTCCATATAATACTCCATGTGAGAGATTTTTTTCTAACTTCTGAGTTATGAACTAAATACATGTAACAACGTTTAACAATTAATGGGAACAGGATTGTAAAGGGGGGAAAATATATGTTCTAATAAATATTGCATATATTTCCATATTGGCTAAAGAGTATGGCTATTAATGTTTTTAGCCGCTCTGAGTGCAGACTTAATTGCTGTCTCAATCCAGCCATGGGGGGTGGCTGTGTGCTCCCCTGCAAAGTGTATCATGCCCTCACTCTTGAAGAGTTCTGCAGCATAGTCCACCTGCTGGTATGGTGTGTACAGGGCGAAGGCCCCCAGGCTGTAGGGGTCCAGACCCCACTTCTTAACCAGGCCCCCTGTCCAGAGCGGCCGGATGGCTTCCCCGTGGATCTTCACCAGATCGTCCAGGACCAGCGCCATCACGTCTTCCTCGCTCACACCCTGGAAGAGGGTTGAGTCATCAGAGCACGTGTAGGATGCCAGGAGGGCTCCACCAGCGGTGCCGGGGAAGCTGTGGCTGGGGTAGTAGATGAAGCGGGCGGGCCGGTCAGTGACGCTCTTCCCGCCCCTGATGCCCTCCACCTCCCAGAACCGATGGCTGAAACTGAGGACCACCTTGGTGGAGCTGGCATAGTGCACCGACCGCAGGGCCTCCATTTTGTGGGAAGAGAGCGGTGGCTGGAAGTCGATGAAGAGAGCAGCCTTAGCTGTGGCCGTCACCAGCACATAGTCAGAGGTAACACTGGCCAAGGATGCCGCACCACGCTGGTCCTGGTACATCACTTTGACGCTTCCACCAGCCGATTGGTCAATGAGCTTGACCTTGGAGTTGAGGAGAATGGTCGCATTCAACCGCTGAT
The DNA here is from genome assembly GCA_900302335.1 of Phycis phycis. NCBI lineage: Eukaryota > Metazoa > Chordata > Actinopteri > Gadiformes > Phycidae > Phycis > Phycis phycis. Next base: position 18,528 of record OMKQ01087722.1, on the reverse strand, counting down.
AGAAGGAATTTGGGAGGTTGTCAAAGCCATTGGTCACTTCATAGTACCTGAAAAACCATAGACCAAGACCATTTTACAAGAGGTTATTTCTGAGATGGCAATTTAGATTTGTATTTATTGTGCATAGGAATGCAGAATCTAGATATCGCTTTTCGTCATATAATTCTTCTTCACACCGAAATGTGCAATTAATGGAAGCTAAATGACTGAACCCCGAGATTTTATTCAAACTGTATTACAAAGGTCTACTTCCATATGGCTGTGCTATGTATTTTTAATTTTTGTAAACTTTATACTTTTTGAGATATTTGTGATTAAAAATGCTAATAAACTCTCATCGAGATAACATTGACCCTAGCTTTCCAATCGTTACGTTTGACTCCACTAATTGCTTTCTTGCTGTCAACTGGGCGGCAGAGCTCAGTGGGTAGAGCGGGTTGTCCACAACCGGAGGGTTGGCGGTTCGATCCCCACCTCAACTAACTCTATGATTACGGGCATTCCTATGCACTAGTAATTACTCGCGTGGAATGGTATTGGGCATTTTATACAATGCTTAAATGTAAACATTTGTTCATTTGACAATTTTGACAATTTTGTAATTTTTTGTCAATTCTGACAATTTTTGACAAATTTGACAACTCTGTGCTCTTGCCAATCTTCTTGCTTACTCAATGGCATCGTTGATGTCTGTCTGAACAAACAACATCTCAGTCAGTGACGCGTAAAAGAGGCTGTTTTCATTCAAGACGTCCCCAATCATCCTCAGGGCACTGCGGCTTAGGTTCCCCTCCTTCACCAGATACTCCTGAAAGACACAAATGAATCCATTGGTTTTGTTTTTATGTCGCTAAAATTGTGACTTGTTTGCACTGCAATTGAGAATATAATGCATTATTTACCTTCACAGAGTAGGAGTCATACTTGTCGAGCATGGCACTACAGCCCATCATCTTTAGATCATCCCTCACCTGTCAAAAATATTTGTTTCAATAATCTTTGAAGAATAATTAATTTGTTACAATTAACCACATTTCAATAATGGCTTAATGGACCCTTTTCACAGAGATGTCCTCATATGACTAATCTCGGACCCCATCCTATGTTAGCAGAACCTCTGGGGGTAGACCAAAAAGTGAAAGGGATGGAGTTGTTCCCTTCTGCCGGGTACACACTACAGCAGGGGTCACCAACCGTTTTGAACCTGAGAGCTCCTTAAAGGGTACTGTGTAATATGAAGGGCTACTTGTTTGATACAAATTCTTCACATTCTTCTCGTCTTTGAACATAGTGTTTGCAATTGTCATCATTGCTCCTTTCAAGACCTCCCTGTCCGAAAAGTCCTTTTTGTTGTTCATCAAAAAATTTGCAACTCTAAATTAAGTTTCAGTTGCTTTTTGTGACTTTTCCACTGGCCTCGTGAAAAATGACTTCCGTTTGCCCAAAGCTGCAAAACTTGTCCAAAGGCAAAACTCCTGTGCATTTTCAGCCCGTAGTCGCCCCGCAAATGAGACATACACCCCTGTATTTTACTGTCGTAAAACGTTTCCAAGTTTTCTTTCCCTTTTCCGGCATGTATTTCTTTATTTTGTAGGTATAACCTGTATCTAGCTCACAATTGTATTTGCACTCACTAGTTTGTCTCTTTCCAGACAAGTTCAGAGTTCATAAAACATTTTTGTATTTAAAATGTTAAATTCAATATTGCCATTGCCTTTAAATCTACATCAATGCAAGTGTTGATTGATTAACACAATAACATAATGACATGACTAGTGCTATTTTTAGAACATGCCCTGTGTGCAACTCGCGTGGTCCCTGTGGGCACCATGGTGACTACCCCTGCAATACAGGACATTTAACCTGATTTGGCAAATATTAAACATGTTTAATATTTACTAGCCGATATCCTGTACTGTGGGAGGAAGCAAGAGGACAGCCGAGTACACAGTGTATTGATTGACATGTGGGAAGATGATAGCGAATTGGGAGCAGAAGCCATAGCTTCAAACATGAAAAGTGTGGTGGATTTGCAAAATAGAGGAGTCCAACTGATGCTGCATCATGTACGGTCCATTTTCACAAAGTCTCCATTACTTGGTCAATTGTTATTTAGAAGTTTTTGAGTCTAAAGTTTCTAAGCTGAACTCACATTTTTAATCGCAAGATTGCAATTGTGAAGAAGTGAAGTGAAAGAAAGTGAAACATCACATCCTGTCTGATTTGTCATCTAATAATTATGGGTCTCTGTTTGGATTATATTTTGTTTTTATTCAAATGTATAATGGATAACGGGATGTGCACTGCAAAACAATATTTACACAGTGTCTTGGATGATGCCGAATGCTTTAAATGCATTTTCTTCAGAAAATGCAACATTCTACTTTAATCTAGTACCTGCACCCTTGTACAAAAAAGTGTAGTTGATGTATGAGCGAGGTCTGATATTATGGAAACAAAGGTTAGGGGAGTGACCGTTGTTGATTCGCCATGGCAATGGCTGGAACCAGCCATGGAGTAATTTGTAATACACCATGGGGGGAAAAGGACATGTCTAAAGAAGGCAAGGCAATTAAAGGAATCCACACAATAATAAAATCAGGGGATTGACATTGATGTATTATCAGACTTCTTGACTACAGGGGTGATACAATGTATATCGCTCAAATGCGAACTAACATAACACCTTGCAATTGGAGAAAGGAAGGGCGCTACCTCTATGCAAAGGTGTATTATGTTAACTAGTAATAAACTAACAGAAACAGAACTAACAGAAACATACAAGTCATTTCCTAATGTTGGGGTCTTAGACTTACCTTCATTAGTGCTTGACTGAAGAGCTGAGAGGCTGACTTCCCCCTCTCGTCTCCCGTTAGGTTGTAGTTGAGAATATCCGGGATGTTCTCCACCATGTAGGTTTTCTGCAGTACGCCATTTACCAGGTAATAGGTATTGATGTCATCTTGAATGAAGTGGTTCAATGAGATTGGAAGTTGGGCAACCAAGGAAAGCAGAATTCTGTGAGGGAGGCAGAATTCTACATCACATGATCTGACAACCTGGTACCCATGTTGTTTTATTTTAGTTTTCATATTCAAAGAATGAGGCTTCTCAAGTTTTAATAGTATAACTGAGGACCTTTTATTCCAATTTGTTTTGTTTTGTCCTTTGAATGCAGCAAAAATCGACTGAAACTGGTAAATAGCTTCATGCCACTTACTTGGTAGAACACTTGGGATGTGTGCTTCGTTAAAGTATTTTAAGTTATTTGGCTGCATTAGTTCATCCACTCTGTGTAGAATGATACACTACACTCTGTGTAGCATACATTGTCAATTATTCAGTTCTCTGCACTGTACTTACTTGTGAAAGCTGGGGATCCTCATAGCACCAACCTCTGCATACCAACCCTCTTTTTGGTTTCTAAACGTCTCCACACGTCCACCAATGCGGTTACTGGCTTCCAATATGGTCACCTTGTTGCCAGAGGGCCACACAATGAAACTCATTAAAGATTTAATCTGATAGTTAGTTTTGCAGCTGTAAATAACTGCCGTACAGTGTTACAGTAAAGTTTTTCTTGTATTACCTTGTGTCCAGCGTCTTGTAAAAACTTTGCAGCAGTCAGTCCAGCCATGCCAGCACCAATGATTGCTACATGGCGAGGGGTCTTTGTGGGGGGAAGACCCTTATCCACAATTGCAACAAGCTCACTGTAATCTGCGTCTTGAAGGCACTCAACCAAAGGGTCCCCAATGGTCCCACTTATCCCACTGATGGCGAAAACAATGGCACCGACTACAACCAGGGGAACTGAACAAGACACGATTTACAATAAACTGTCAAAGTCAAATATTGCAAATTGTGCAAAAATTGCAGAATTTAAATAAATTAAACACAGAGACTAAACTAAATAGTTCAAAACCAAAACACAAATCAAACAGTAGGAGTTGAACTAAATATGTACTTTATTATGTCCTGACCAACATTACATTTTTCTTTATTTTAATAATTTCCAGTACATTTAAAAGTTCAATGTCATATATCTAATCTAGCCACATTTTCCAATGATCCAGCCATATTCACTAGCTCACAATATTTATGTAAACTGATTGAAGACATTGTTTTCAAAGGTAGCAGTGATATTTGCTTTGTTAATACTTACAGAATTTGCAGAGAGCCGAATGTGAGATCATGTTGAGTATGGAACTCGAGGGCTTTGCCTTCTTGCTGCTCTGGACACTGACACTATGTGTGGAAAATGAAATCTAAGGAACACAATGTTACATTTCAACTTGCATGGCAAGGCAACAGAAAGCAACGGAAAAAGCAAAGCAAAGGAAAAGAAAAGTTATTCAGTTAAAAAATATATAATGTTTTATTATTATATTGTAATGTTATATTTTAGATGACCTGCCTTCCTTTTATATACAATGCGCAGATAAGCATTGCGTATTATATGCAATTATGTACACTTCAATTAAATACAACTGACTATTATATACAATTAAATAATTCAGAACTAGATTATCATATAATAATAACAGATCAGCCCCCTGTGTGCCTAAAGATATACAACTCACCGTTGGCAAAGGTAATGTCTGATAAGTTGTCAAAGAGCTATGCATAGTTAAAATGTGTCCCTGCAGGTTCAATTGGACTGGCAAACACACATGGAACATGTGTAATAGGAATCACCGTGTTCTGTCTCCTCAGGTCCTCTCCCTCTCCTCATATTTTCCCACACCAGCTCCAGATTCAACGACTCTGAACAAATTAGATTAGTGAGCTTCTACAATTCTCCGGCATACCTCATTTCCGCTATCCTTCAATATCATAACTTTTCTTCACCTTTTAGCGATACCAAACTAAACATAGAGAGTGGCTTAACAGAATGCTTGCCTTGACATAACATTATTTAATGTTGTTATTCCTCAACATCAGACCAGATTATGTTTGTAACAATATCCCTAATTCCTTGATATTTCACATCACATTACTATTGTTTGGCTTATTTGAAAAATACATACTTTAATAACTTGTCTTTAATTGAATTGAAGAGATGCTATACTTAGAGACAGACAGACAGACAGACAGACAGAAATACTTTTATAATCCCAGAGGGAAATTGCTTTCCTTACAAATACTCCACTTGAATGGTAAAATGGTAAAAGGGGAAAGAAAAACAGTATAGAAGTAATCACAGTGAAATATATCTACATAAAATATCGAAATATGTAAAAATATACGTAAATACACATAAATATATGCATACACGATAAAAAAGAAATAGCATACACAATGTGCATACATACAATAAGTTGTATGTTACCAATATGTACCTATCCTGTTTCCAGATAGTGGCTAATCAGATAGACCCACATGGTGAAAGCACCAAAAACAAAATGGAAGTCTCAGATTTGTTGTATAGCTGTATAGCCAATTCTAGTCATGTGTCAGCAAAATATGATGTCCCCATAGTAAGAGTATGGCTGCTGATCCAACGATGGCCTTGCCTATCACAGCATCCTGTGATGACTGGTGTCATGTCATATTAAACAAGCATTGCGGTCATTGACCAGATTAGTCTTTCAGAGTAAGTAGACTGTGGTTAATGTGTAACAGCACACTCAACATCTTAAGGGGATTATTAGCTATGGTCAGAAGTGTCACTTAAAATTGGGCATTGATAAAGATGAAATGTTTGAACAGTAATCACAAATACATTTACATTTACATTTAGGGCATTTAGCAGACGCTTTTATCCAAAGCTCCACTTACAAAGAGTAAATTTGTCATCAGAAGGTGAAACATTTCATTGCTGCTAATACAGTAAGAAAGTCACCAGAACAAGTTTCAAGCATTTCAAGTGCTAGACTAATCATTGCTAGTGTACAACATCTCTGACAACATCTCTCTCTAAGTGCCAAGTTACAAAGAGCGATCAAAGTGCCAAATTACAAAGATTAAACTGCCAAGACGTACAACAAATAAGAGCATGAGGATAGTTGTGCAGGGTTCAGGTGAACTCTGAACAAGTGGGTGATGGATACCAGGAGTGGGCGAACAAGCTCAACCTTGTGTGTGTGTGTTTGTGTGTTAGGAGGAGTGAGGGGGTATGAAACCTGTTGATCTCACAGGTTTCATTGCTCACCCTCTTCCCTCTTTTGAAGAAGACTGCTCAGAGGATTACCAAAACTACCCTCCTCACCTACTAAAATCTCACCCATGGATACTCGTCTCCCCCTCTGTGTTGAAGCAAAGTGGACCTATGACCACTCCCCTTCAATGCAGTGCAGATATTGTGGGTGCAGTGGTTCAAGCAAAGACAAGACAGCACTGTTCCACAGTTCTATTTATGCAAGCATGTAACAACATTTACTTTTTATTTGCATTTTATTGATGTATTTTATATATTTTCATACTGTTTGTGTTGGATTCAGGAACCTCCCTTACAGCTACAGTCCTTCTAAAAGCGTCCCAAAGCAAAATTAATTAGATTTTTGTGTATAGTGTGACTACTTCTTCTTTTCGTGTCTTTGAAGCTTTTGATATGACAGTTTCTCCATTTCATAGTGTGATGTCTTTAGGTGTAACATTGAATTGTCATCAAGACCTTGTGTGGACAACCTATCAAACAGTAAAAAATAGATCACACACACTCAGCTAGAGTTGTAATACACCATGGGGGTGTATTACATAAAAAATACTAAATAAATACATATGCAGAGAGCAGAAGAACCTAACCTTAAGTAAACCTATTTGGTTAGAAGGTCATGTATTAGGTTAGAGCGGGGGCATGGCTAAATATTCAACGTCCAGGGGACAAAAATAAAGACTTTGATTTAGCATTGTCAAAGCTAAGTCTGAGTCTTACTCTTTATTACTCTTGTCGAAAGGCCTTCCACTTCCCAAACTATAAAATAAACATAATTTAGTTGAGTCAGCTAATAATAAAATAAAGATGGAGCCAGGGAGGGCTATCACTTGTTCTGATCAGATATTGTTCTATTGCTATTGTTTGCTTGTCAGTCATTGTCAGTCAGTTCATGGTCCCTGGTTCATGGTTCATGGCTCTGCTCTCTGCTTCTTGAGAGTTCTGAGATTTTCAAAATTGCATTGTATTAGGAACATATTCAAGATAATGTGCATATTAGATATCATACAGATCTCATATTAGATCTCTTAGGTTAGAGATGGCCTCAATATCGACCGCAATATTACGAATGCATGATGGCGAAGGCATGATGTGCCCTATTCTACCTCTCGTTGTCTTAGTCTGACACTGACGTTTATCAGAAAGAGGTTCTGCCTAACCTAGGGTGACCAGACGTCCCGGTTGGACCGGGACAGTCTCGATTTTGAGTCTCGTGTCCCGAGTCCCGACAAAAGCCCGTCGGGACACTTTAGCGTCCCGTCGTGGTTTTCACGATACAATATGACACTGCACTGGCACAGCGCCAGCATAACCTACATTATCTTATTATATCACAATAAAGTTAAAGTATACAGCAAGTTTTCGTTGGTTTGCGTGTGTCTGCAAACCTGCTATCAGTGAACCGTGGCTGCGCTCTCCGGTCAATGTTATAATGTATCGTTTCGTATGTATCTGTATGCAATGTTACAACAAAATCAATCAGGTATTATTCACATTTTCAACGTCCGACATTCATTCATGTAATGGGGTGCGCATGCGCACGCGCATTGTGGTCACTTGCAAAGTGTCCTGGTTCTTTGGTTCGAGAAATCTGCTCACCCTAGCCTAACCTCACCAAATACTTTGGTCGCCTAAACATAACCAAGAAATGTCGTTGCCTAAACAATTATTGTGTGGCCTCAACCTAACCGAGTAGTGGTGTTGCCTGAACCAAACCTAATCACACTGCGAATCAGAGGCAGAGCAGGGCGGGTCATGCCTTCGCCATACAGAAGTTGGTAGTCGGTATTTTCGGCGCGCACGCCCACTATGTCAGCTGTGTGCATTCGTCTCAGCATACGTCACGATACAGGAAGTAAATAAAGACAGCGCTGTCAAAATGATCAACAAAGCTCGGCACACTTCTAGTTAACATATTTGGCTTCCATCAACTGTCATAAATCTTCCATTGTTCGCTGATTTTGGTAAGGTTGAAATTTAAATTACACGTGGAAGAAGGCGTCATTCCGCAAGAGTGTCTAAGGTGTTGAGCAACTGATATTATGTATAACGTTTTTGATACATTATATAATTATAATGGCGAATGTCAACCTTCAGTCGTGTTAGTTGTTCACTAAGTATAACTGGGATCAGCAATTCACTCGAGGAAGCTAATGTTCATGCATACAGTGACAACCGGCTAGTTAGTAAAGGTAGCTACATGATAATCTAGGGTGGTGGCTAACAATACGGCTCAAATACCAGGGGACATCTTTCACATAATTGGCTGGTTGTATTGGAGAGTCTCGCTTCATATTATATTGCACTTATTTCATGGGGTCAAATTAAATCAAGTTTACGTCAAATTTCCTACGTCCACTTGTGTTAACATTCCATTACTGTTTTGCCGTCACTAAATAAACACAATACAGTGTATCATGTATAGTGTCTGATATAATCATCTCTGTCTCCATCATATCATTCATTCAAGGTCCACTCTGAAATGAACGTCGCTCTACGAAAACAACAGCGTTGAATAAGACGGTCGCAGCCATGGCAGAAGTCCTTGGACATAAAAGCTTATTAGGCTTTGGTGTTCTGCTTGCCTGGCTTGTTCTCTTCCACCTCCTGGTAAACATCTGGCTGCTGTGTGTGTTCACCAGCTTGCTTGTGGTACTGGGGGGCTGGCTTGGATCACAAGCGGTCCTGGAGTCCAACAGCCTAGTTCACCTGGAGAGATTCATCAGGCTGAAGCCGGTAAAGGGCCCTCCTTGTCTCTACAGTCTCTTTCTTCCTGTCCTCCAACTGTCTCCTCTCTGCCCTCTTCCCAACGATCTGTATCCGCATGTCTTCCTCCTTTAGGAGGCATTCATTCAACAAGTCATACTTTTATCATACATACATTGCATGCTAAAAACCACAGGATGTAATGGTAAATATGTTGAAACAGTAACAATGAAACAGTAACACATGAGTACATGTGTATCCCATTGTCAATGTTCATATACAGTTAATCCACATATTTATGTACAGTGATGGGGTATCACTGACTGAACTGTCTTTGCACATTTACATTCTGTGTTTTGTAATATTCTGTATCTAACCATTTGTGATGTGAGTCACAAAAATCATGCTTCCTTTTATTTGTTTTAGATTTCCTCATCTGTGGAGGATGTGGAACAGTTGGACCAGGAGATTCAGAACACAGTCAGGAAGATCATAAGGGATTTTGTGTCCTCCTGGTACTCCACTATATCCACCGAGAGGGCTTTTGAAATAGATGTGCAGGAAACCATGATCTCCATGGCAACGGAACTGAAGACTCGTGCTAGATGTGTTGATCGGAAGGTACTTGGTTTATGTTTGTTACATCAACGTTTTTGAAAGATGATATCATCTAATGAAAGCTTTTAGAAAATGCATTGTAACCGGATGGCACTTCGCTGAAAACATTTAGAAGAAAGTATATATTTGTACTTATATTTCTTATATTTCAGGCCCTGTCCGAGAGGGTGCTAGATTTGTATGGCTGCCACCTGCAGAGTTTCCTAAAAGCGAAGGAGCTCATATTAGAGCAGGACTCTTGCCTCCGGCCAGCAGAGCAGCACAGCGATGCCAGGGACAGGTTGTGGAAGATCTACTCTGAGCTCGAAACCCCTCACCCTGCAGTGAAGAGTTCTGCCACAGAGCATAACTACACCAGGGCTGTGGTGGACCTGCTCCTCTATTCTCTGGTCCCACCACCACACCTGGAAAGCCGCACAGGCCGCTTTGTGGTTGGCGAACTCATCACTTGCAATGTTCTTCTCCCGTTTTTCAGCAAACTCTCTGACCCAGACTGGCTCAATGTTCTCCTGGTTCAAGTTGTCAAATCCCAATCATTACAGACAGACAGACAGGCTGAACACATAGACTCCTCATCTACGCAACTACCACAGCAGCCGCCTGAGCCGATACCTCCAGCACCTCCATCTTTTCCGTTAGCTCAGTCAGATGTGCCACCAAAGGAGCCCCGACCCCCGGAACAGACAGAGTCAGCCTCCCCCTCGTCTGCAGTGATTTCAGAGGGCAACTCACAATCAGCCAGCAACAGAGACACAACCATAGACAAGCTTGATTTGGCCAGTTATGACACAATCGACTCAGAGCTTTACTGCCAGCAGAACAACATGGTGGAAGAGGAACACTCTCGTCCATTTCTAAGAAATTACATTAGGCCGGGTAAGTCCAACCCTTTCTATCAGGAGAATGACTCTGACCTGGACTCACCATTGGCCGACTATCAACGGGACTGCTTAGACTCCCTTGCCATCAATGGGCAAGAAGGGAGCCAGTCTGACCTACCCAGGCAATGCACCACCCTCACCGATTGCTTAGATCTTGACCTTGATGTTTACCCCGGCCTTGTAGATGAAATGTGTGCTAAGGTCTTGTTACACTCCCAGCCGCGAGACCAGCCCGATGGCTGTGGCCCCTCCTGCTTACAACCAGTGCAGGGGACTCCCAGCCTCCGCAAGCTAGACAAGGAGGGGGGCCCTGTGTCCGCAAACCCTGCCAGGGAGCTCCTCCTGGGGCTGGAGCAGACAGAGATGATGGGGACCCCTAATGAGCTGACTACTGCCAGTCCCTTGCTGGGGTCTTCTCCCCCACGCCCATCATTCAGTTTCGAGCCCCTCAGCAGCCCAGAGGGTCCAGTCCTCATCCAGAACCTCCGAATCACCGGCACCATCACTGCCAAGGAGCACCGGGGAACTGGCTCACACCCCTACACTCTCTACACCATCAAGGTAGGCTAAAGCCATACAGGATGACCCAATGACTGAATAATAGTGCGCCGTTATATAGTACATATTTATTGTGTACTCATAAGGGCTTTTTTGTTTCCATTGCACACATTGAATTGGTCATTGCATTGATGTATATATCATTGTCACACTGTGAATACAGCAATATGCAGTTTTATCATGAGCCGTTTGAAAAAGTAGCACCACACAATACAGGGAAACCCACTAGATTAAAGAACTGCATGTTCTTGTTGAATCAAAAGCTCAAATAGTTTTTGGGTAATCATTGTTCCATTGAAAAACCTGCATATGTATATTTTAGATTTCGATGGGAAGTAACCAACAGTAAAAATGCATGTGTGTGGTTGGCAGTATGAGACAGTGGTTGGCTGTGAGAATGCAGGCTACCTCCAGCCAGGCTCTGAGGAGGCCGAGGCTGCCCCTGTGGGTGAGGAGAGCCCCATGGCCTCTCAGCCTGTGGCTTACCACATGGTCAACAGACGCTACAGCGAGTTCCTCAACCTCCAGACACGCCTTGAAGAGAAACACGAACTACGGAAACTCATCAAAGGTCGGTTCACACTGCTGGGGTTTATGTAGGTCCACACTGCTGGGGTTTATGTAAAGATAAATGGGCATTTTTTGTCCAAAGCGATTTACAATCACTACATTTGTGGGGTTTGACATGTAGACAGTTGGAGGAGGGGGATCAAGGGGATTGAACCGCCGACCCTACGGTTAGTGGACGACCCGCTCTGTCCACCCACTCTACCCACTGATCTACTGCCGCCCGTAGGTCCACATTGCTGGGGTTTATGTAGGTTCACACTGCTGGAGTTCATGATCATATTGTACTGTGCTGCATGACACGAACACCAAAGGCTATGTTGCAACAAAAAGTAGCCTATATCTTATATTGAAAACGTAGTATTTCTTGTGCACATTTTGCCAAAGTTACCCTAAGATAACTGTTCCATTAAGAAACAGTCAGTGACACTGTTCATCATCTTCCCTACTGGTTTCTTTTAACAATGAGGAATATAATTGTAAAATATGTGCAGCACAATTGGATTACATTTACCTACCAAAAATACAACAGTAAAAGTTTTCAAGGGTGTTGAAAACAGAGCCTTATTTATTTATTTATTAATTAATATAGTTTTAAACACAATTAAAAAGTAACTTTTAATATTGCATTTTATACATTTTTCATGTCATTTACAGTTGTCCTTTTGTTATTGGAATCTATTGAAACCATGAATGCTAATCTGTGCTGTGGTTCAGGTGTTAAAGGTCCAAAGAAGATATTTCCTGACATGCCATTTGGAAACATGGACAGCGACAAGATAGAAGCCAGAAAAGGACTGCTGGAGACTTTTCTAAAGGTTGTTGTTGTTGTTGTTATATTATGTTGGTTTGGATAGCATAGTAATCCAAATGTTTGGATTACTATGCTGTCCAAACCAATTTAACAAAGATAGCTTGATTTAGTGCACATTGCAATTCATGAATGCAAAAAAAATGTCTCTTTGCACTGCTTAAATATACTGAGATGTAATATTTCTGCCAAGACAGTCAATGGCAAAGGCTTTATATACATAAATCATCCATATAACATAACCACTGGTGGACTGCTATTTCTAAACATAAACTAATGCCTGTAATGCACTGTATATCTGTCGATTGTGTCACAACATTTTGATAGATAAATAATTCAATTATTATCCTGGTACTGTCTGGTTGGTCCTTTTTGACAACAAACTCATCAGCGTTCCCCCTTCTTTAGCAACTCTGTGCCATCCACGAAGCTGCAAACAGTGAGGAGATGCAAGAGTTTCTGGCTCTCAATACAGATGCTCGGATCGCTTTCGTCAAGAAACCTTTCATCGTGTCTCGCATAGACAAGGTATTCTCCCCCACTCTAGAAAGCCTACTTTTAGTTATCGAACAGGGAATCATCCTCAAAAACATGGATGTATTATAGAATTCAAACCCACTGATCATAATCCCCTTCATCCACCAACTGCAATTACACTACACCATTTTACACTTCATTTTAAAGTAAAACTCCATTGTAGTAGGATCCACTAAATACATAGGACGTTGTGGTGAATGGACGAAGCCGTTCTGCTAGATGTCACAAAATACACTCTACACCTTTAATACATTTTCCTTTGAACAAAATAAAGCAGATAGCTTGAGACAAGCTGTGGCTTGTTGCATTTTTAAGTGTGCATGCCTGTGTGTGTGCACAGATTGTGGTCAATGCCATCGTGGATACCTTGAAGACAGCGTTTCCACGCTCAGAACCTCAGAGCCCCACAGAGGATAATGAGGGAGAAATGGAGAGTGGGAAAATTAACTCTGACAAGAAGAGCAGGTACAAGAACAAAATGTGTTTTCATTACATTTCTGATACAGCTTTTCCAGAACCTCTCAACTGGACTCAATTTAAGTACTATCATAAAATACAATCACATTGATATGAAAATATAAACGTATAACAAAAACATCAGTGGTGTTTTAAGTGACTCCTAAAGGACACTTCTGCTTGAGGTAGAGTTCCAGACTGCCACACACATCATACTGAAAACTAAAAGGTGGAAAGATTTATTTTTCTTGTAGCCTTGTATCAATTCATGTGTACCCACTCAGGTCTCGTCTGAGATTGTCCAGCAAAAACAGCCCCTGTGTGAATGGCTCTGATATGAGGCCTCAGATATTGTTCTGCTTTGAGCAAAGTAACACGGTATGTATTTACAGTAGGCTGCACAGTGGTGTAAAACTACAGTGGGTTCTTTCTTTGCATCTCTAATGACCTCAGATTCTAGGACTAGATCCTGAGTTATTGTGGATATTTTGATGGTAACAGCAAACTCAAACAACATGAATTTGTATTATGTAGAACTCATCAGCCATCCTTCATTACTTACTTACCACCAGAAGTGTTGCAAAGTCAGGATCATTCCAAAATGTAATTTTGATATGTCACCTATAGGTTGAAGGAAAAAAACTAAAGGTAGATTACTTGAAATGCCAGGTGTTAGTTTGGTCCTTAATCCTTCATTTGGAAATATTCAGACTTCACCCTTCTCCTCCTCCCCCCTGCACTGGCAGATGTTTCATGGCATGTCCCTGGCTTGCTTGGAGGCCTTTGGGACGGGACATGAGAGACTGATCGGGGCAGCGGCAGTGTGCCTTCCAGGGCTGGAGAGGGAAGACTGTAGATTGGCCAGAGAATGGGAGCCATGCAGCCACATGGACAGCAGCCCAAAGCTCAAGCAGAGGTTCCAGCCTGGTAATATTATCAACGTATATGTCCAATCTGCTGTGCAACTGCCTTTTTCTTAGGCAACATATATTTCATTTTGACATTTCAAGTGATTGCTAAGCATCACCTACAGTTTGAAATACAAATGACAGTGACAATGACATTGCAAACATTTTGTTAGTATATTATTATTGCTTTGTATTATTTCAAATGATACAGATGATTTCCTGTAATCAGTGGTGCTTAGTGCGTGACGCCAGTTGTAACTTCCATTCCAACACTCACTGTATGTATTTACCATTTGCTTATGAGGTGGTCCACAAAATATTCTTCCATAGTCTTCTAGTCTTACGTGTAAAGGTCAAATGTTGAACCACTGATCTCGTATTTATCTTGCCAAAAGAGGAAACACTTTATAATAATGTTCAGTCATTATGTCGTTCATAAGCCTTTAGTTAATAAACTAATTAACAATACATGAACATACATTTGTAGATCATTAATATGTGGTATGTTAGTATATCATATACAAATGTTTTGTAACAAATCCAAACTAATTATTAGTAAATGATTAATAAGTAAGTAGTTGATACCTAATGTATCACCTGTGAGTAATTCCATGATTTGATATTTCACCCCTGTGGTATGTCTATGATATCAGGATCGATACCTTTGTTAATCATGAAAATCATCAGTATATAATTTGTTGATATATCATTCATTACTTAAATGTGCCTATTAAATGCACAAAAAGTAGTTATTATCAAGCTATGTTTGAACAGCAACAACAATGAATAGTACATTATTTGTTTTTAAGTGAATAATAATTTGTAAATTGTTAACAGTCAGGGGATCCAACTGGTTCAGTGTTAAGTGCACACTTGCAAGCATGGAGACTTTGGTTCTCTGTGGAGTGGGTTTTGATAATGTGAACATCTGAACCAGTTATGACCTGCCAGTGAAGTTCCTCACATGTAGGTAAACAAGCTAATCTCTCGGACAGCAGAAGCAGTCAGCACTTACAAGCACCACAGTACAAACTACAGTTTTTCTCACCTATAAGGGATGTGTAAGTTTGCAGCTAAATAATTCACAAAGCACAAAGCTTTCTGCATCCCCTAATTTAAAGTATAAGCGATTCATCACACGTAAATGTGTTACAACTCATTCAGTGATTTTCCCTACCTGTACCATTATGTGCAGATGTATACAAGTCATTTACAAACCTTTCTGCATCCCCCTAATCTAACGTGTAAACTGTTCACCATGTTGTTGTTTAAAATTAGAGTGATCATTCCTACTTTTTGTGCTTTTAATATGCTACCTTACAAGTTATGATTAATAATACATAAACAAAATATATAGATTATTTACAAATGATTTGTTCATCATTTGTTCATGATTAACCCAACAGGTCTACCGATCCTTGATATTATAGACGTACTAATACAATTATTTACAAGTAATACATATATTTACTTACTTGATACAACACACTTAACTACTACAATTTTGTACTTTTTTCACTATCCCTCCACTGCCTACCTCCATTAAAGCTGTCTTCTATATTGGTATTCACAGAGTGCCTCCAGCCAGCTTTTCGTCCCTGTTGGTTATTATAGCTCTCTTGATCAGAAGTGTAAATGACCATACTGCATCTAACAAGTATTGCTTGAAATAGTTGAAAACACATCTTTCAGCATTTTTTTTGACATGACACATCAATTGATAAAGGGTCTGCTGGCTCTTTATGTCACCACATACCGACACACTCCTTTACACTTTGCCTTCCCCAGCAACTTTATTATTCAAATATGCCTCACATGATTCCAAAAGCACCACCTGATTGTAAAGTTGTTGCCATTGTGGCAATTCCATGTCACGATGTCTGACGAGTTAGGGACCACCAACGTGTATGTGACTAGCTCTGATTGGCAGCCACTCCATGTCCCTTACTTCCCCCTTCCCCAAAATGAATTGATGCCATTGATTGTAAAATATGGCATTATTCAACATTTATGAACTGTAATTTATTTTTCCTTTACCACAACTCTAGATGAGTGATGGTGTTGATAGTGAGCTAACTGAATGAGGCTGCCCTCCCCATCATGAGGCTGCCCTTCCACCTCATTACTGCACCCCTGCATACAGGCGATCCAGGCAGTCAGGGTGGACCACAGATATGTCTTGTTTCACCTCGTGACAACGTGCTCTCTGATTTGCTCTCTTGCTCTCTTTCTCTCTTGCTCACTCGCTTTTTCTCTTACTCGGAGACATCCACTTTCTTTAGATCCTAGAGCACCTGATTCCACTCACTACGCTGTTCATGTTTACTGACAGCATAGTGAGTGGAACCACTAGATGGCAGTGCTATCACACGTAAACTGTAGGCCTCTGGCATAATCATGGAGACATTTCTGCATGGTTTTAAGGTTGTCCAGACTAAGTACATGTATGTATTCTTCCTTTATTATTATTATTATTATTATTATTATTGAATACTTAATTGTCATAATTTTCTATCTTTTAACCAAAATAACACCCAGTGAGGACAAACAAAGAATTAAGGAAAGGGTGCGTGTGCATGTGTGTTGCAGTGTCTGAGATGGCGCTGGCAGAGCCGGCTCTTAACATCCTGTGCCTGCTGATGACGGGCCAGTGGAGCTGGATGTGCACGGAGAATATCCAGAGGACAATACGCATGCTGTTTGGGACACTCATTGACAGGTGAACTCCCACTGTCACCACCAGTCATTTAGTGTTGATGGGAGTTACTGTAAGATCAATGCATATTGCATATTGCATTGCATGTAACATTGCATCATAATACTCCTGGAAATCAGCCATGATCAACACTCATGTTGTAATGACATCCCCACCCACAACCATCTCATACTGCACATGAAACCCAGCCCCCAAAGAGCTTCAAATAACTGCCAGAATTATGAAGGAAGACATCTTGAGAAAGAACACAGAGTGGGGAATCCCTCATTCCAGGGATGGTTGGGAGGTAAATGGGTGCCATAAGTGACATACATGGTAGTATTACAAGCAAACACTTCAGGAGATGGACTTGTGTTTCCTCCTGTGGTGTTGAACACATGGAATGTGGAAAGAATATGGCACCTGAAAAAAGACTGCAGATTTACTTTAGTAGTAGTTTAGAAACTACTTAAATATTGTTCAGATAAATGAATAGAGAGTTATCTGATTTGCTGTACGACTGCCATTCAGTGGTGTAGCCAGAAATGTTCAAATGGGTGGGCACAGAAAAAAACGGGTGGGCAAAGCCAATTTGATTGAACATACGTTTGGTGAACGTAAACGAAGGAAAGCCCTCTGATTGGATGGGCAAGACTGACAAGTAGGTGGGTCTAGGCCTGTCTGGGCCGCCCGTGGCTGCGCCTCTGCTGCCATTGTAGACTGCAAATTTGAATCATATGCAAGTCTGATGTGTGTGTGTGTGCCTACGATGGGTTGACAAAACAGTAACTAACATAATTGTAACTCTCCATTACTGGTGGGAAGTGTTATAAGTTGCGTATCTATATATATATATATATATGTTATATGAAAGAAACCAATTTCCTTAGATGTTCACCGATGATTATCGGCCAATATACCTCCGAAACACATGATCTGGATTCATAACAGACGTTATCTCAAGACACTTTACATTTACAGCAGGTCAAGACCAAACTCTTTAATGTTATATACATTAGATTCCCACCATGAGTAAGCAATTTATAGTGGCAAGGAAAAACTGCCTTTTAATAGGCAGACACCTCAGACACATCAGGCTCAGGGTGGGCGGCCCTCTGCCTCGGCGTGTAGGTTGAGGGAGAGAGAGAGAAAGGGGGGAAGAGGGGAGAGGAAAACATTGCATAGTGCAGCCCGACGAAGGGTTGCAGCAATGGCAGCGGCAGTGAAAACATCAATAGCAATAGCAGCAGAAATAGTGATAGTAAATATGAATAATGTATGATAATAATATCAATGATAAATTGTAACAATAACATTAATAATAATAGCAGTAACAGATAATGAAGTTACGACTAAAAAACAGATTCTAGCAGTCGTAGTTGAGCAGAAACATGGAGGCATCAGATGGTCCCAGAGGCACCTGCATGGGTGAGAGAGCACAGGACTCCATCGACAAAGTGTGAGTTAGTGACATAGTAGCAGTTTAGTGTTAACCTGAACAGCCTTAAGTATAAGCCTTATCGAAGAGGAAGGCTTTAAGTTTACTCTTGAATGTAGACAGGGTGTCTGCCTCCCGAACCCAAACTGGGGTCCGGTTCCACAGGAGAGGAGCTTGATAGCTGAAAGCTCTGGCT
>OMKQ01087360.1:2715-13085 GCA_900302335.1 Phycis phycis | reverse complement strand
AGAGAGAGAGAGAGAGAGAGAGAGAGAGACTCACTGTTAACCACACATAGGCCAAGAGAGAGAGAGAGAGAGAGAGAGAGAGAGAGAGAGAGAGAGACTCACTGTTAACCACACATAGGCCAAGAGAGAGAGAGAGAGAGAGAGAGACACTGTTAACTACACGTAGGCCTGTCTTTAGGGAGGAGGGAGAGAGAGAGGAGTTCACATTTTAAAACAGTGGTAGATTGCACTTCAGGAAAACAAAAACGTGCAACACCTTATGGCCTAGCTGTGCACGGTGGGGCCTCATCAGAATGCTACCTCTACTAAAAACCCTCTCAACTGGGGCAGAAGAGGCAGGGACAGAGAGGACTTTCACGGCAACATGGTGTATATTGGGGAAATGCTCTTTGGTTTTTGACCAAAAAACAATAATAATACTACTACTACTACTAAAACAATAATAATAATAATAATAATAATGACAATAATAATAATAATAATAGTAATAATAATAATAATAATATAGCCACCTGTTAATGATGCTTTAAGGCAGAGGTCCCCAAACTACGGCCCGCGGGCCACAACCGGCCCGCCTCAACCACTGGAGCGGCCCACTTAACAATCCCAAACAATCCCTCTAAACATGGCCTATTTTTTAAATTTGCATTTTCCCATTATAAAATATCCGCACTTAATGATTAAGGTTGGCATTCTAATTAAAATGTACCTTATTTACGAACTATTTACAGTAGTAGCTAATCCCCCCCCCCCCAACACACACACAATATGGTATATTCTGACGTGACTTTGCTCGTGGTCAGGTGTCCAGTGCGCGCGGGCTAGGAGGGAGAAGAACGGAAGACAGTCGGACAACAAAACGTCAAAACGGCAAATCGATTCGGAGCGTAGAGTTTTTAAACAGCAGTGGACGGATGGGTATTAACATTCTCCACAATAATACTGGTCGTCACTTTGGTCCATATCATTTCCTGTTATAAACTGGCGTCGGCCCCCCAGGCCCCCCCCCCTAGGCAATTTCCCTCGGGATCATTAAAGTACTTCTGTCTGTCTGTCTGTCTGTCTGTCCATCACGGAAAGGACAGTTGATGTGGCCCCCACCGAAAAAAGTTTGGGGACCCCTGCAAGAAAATAGATGCAATGGTTAAATGGCTCATCCGGATCCCCCTCATCCATATGGATCCTTCCGAAAATCCCTGCAAACCTCTTATTTAAAGACTTTTTTAGTGCTCGGACTATTGTCACAATCTGCGGCAGGTGCACTTCCATCTTGATGAAATTACTTCTTAAGTCCAGAATGGTGGGGACCACCATGCTGATGGTAACCACAGTGTCTCCTTTCGTGAGGTCAGTTGCCTCAGAAAAAGGCTCAAGCAACGCACAAAGGTCTTTTAGCTGAGCCTATTCTCGTGCTGAGAACACTAAAGTTTCTAAATCACATTTCTGTGATGGCCCGGTGGTCAAGTGTGGTGAGAGCCTTTAACTGCAGGTGCTATTCCAGCAGGTGTTGTTTGCTGCTGGGATAGACTTATTAGAGCCAAAGTGGGCCTCAAACATGCCCTTGTGCTTACTACTGCTGTGAAGCAGGGTTGTGAACTTGCTAGCCTTGGCAATGGCTCTAGCTATTGCCTTTACTTCTTTCATCCCGTCATTGATGATGAGTTGCAGCGAGTGGGCAAAGCAAGAGAGACGTCCACCCGATGACCATGGCTCAGCATCTTCTGCATCCTCCCATATCGTTTCATCATCGAGGTCATTGCCACTGTCACCTTCAGTCTCGTCTACCTCTGGCATCCTCACTTTAAAGGCCCGCTTCATATTGGACGCGTTATCCATCAGAATGTAGCTTATTTTATAGCCAACGCCCTACTCCTCAACAATGTTGTCGAATGCTGAGGTGATTCATTCCCCACTTTGCTTCCCTGTGAAATGCCTAGCAGTTTCTAGCAAAAGTCTAGCAAAAAGGATCTTAAACGGTAAGAGTCGTTGTCCTGGCAACATAAGCGGTAACACCAAGGAAAGCCCGAAGCCTCTGGTCAGACCAGAGGTCTGTTGTTATTGCAACATTTGACTGGACTTCCAGGGCTTTGATTATGTCACCCTTAACTTTAGTGGCAAGGTGAGGTAGCCACTTCTCTGTCAAGCTGGTCCTAGACACAGGAGTATATTTACTCTCGAGGAGATTCAGGAAGCGTCTAAAATGTGGATCTTCAACGATAGACAGGGGGAGAGAGCATTCAACCACAAGGTCCTGGAGGATGGACTGGGTGATGGCCTGTTGCCTGGCTGAATTTGAGGAGTACAATTGGACCCTTTGAGCACATGATGTTATTTGAGGCTGGAGTGGGGTCGGCCAGTGCCAGTGATGCTGCAGATCCTGTTTCGTACTCCAAGTACCTACAAAATAGGGAAAAGGGAATCTGTAAGACATCTGTTTCTATAGTTCCATTCAACCAATACAAACTACTGTATCTTACAAGTACAGCCATGTTAAATATATGTGTACAGTCTCAGCATCAGGTTTTTGCATAAAAAAAACTAAAGCCAATCAAGTGCGACACATTAACAGATCATTAGACCAGAGATGGTTGAGAAAGCTTGGTAAACGGGAAAATGCAATTATTGACTAATAACTGTTCTATCCAGCCCCATTGAAGTCCATGGAGGCAGAGCTTCAACAGGCAAGTGCACTGTGATGGTACGGGAATATATGAGAAGGAAATCAAATTATTCGACCCGCGATAAAAAAGTGAATTTGGACGAACTCGTCTTCATGATGACTATGCTCTAACACGTCGTTGATATGTTGACACGACATAATTTACTTTTTTCTGTTTTATTTTAGAGGAAGGCGACTCCCAAGCTTCCTTTGCAGTCTTATTCGGCCTCTTATGAGCACTATTGAGAACAGTCACCGCATGGTGCCCTACAACAAAATAACCTGTTAAATCTCCCTCACCATGTAGTAGGTGAAGTCTAGCAGCTAGTCTAGCTCTTCTGATTGACCAGCGACTGCCTCTGCTAACCTAGCAAATAATAGCAAGCTCATATCCTATTCATTTAGCTACATAGAATCTCACAGAAGGAGTCTCTACCTTCACTTCACAATAACACACAACATCAACTGATTACTTGGACTATGATTTCATGACATTCTTCCATCCACAGTGAGTTTGCTAAGTGTACTGTTAGTTAGATAGTGCTAGTGCTACTGATGGTTGCTGTAGGTATCAGGCCAGGAAGAGTTTAGTGAAAACCACCCCTAAGCTGGTCAGCTGCTTAGTGCAACATGGGTCCACTTTGATGGGGGCACTTTGCTGGTATCAGGACCAGCAGCCTTTCTTATGTGCACCCTCTCCAATAGGGCTGTGACACATTCCTAGCATAGCTCAATGTCAAGCATGAAAACATCTTCAGAGAACTCAGACCTTACGAAGCAAGCAAAGAATTAGTTGAAAGTGTTGGAAATGATCTACCCCGTTTACATTGATGGATTGTTTAGTCTCATTTAAGCATTGATTAATGCAAACCATGTGTTTAATCCCTTGCCAGGATGCTCGGAGATTATTATCTATCTTTTTCCTAAACTTCATTTTAGCCTTCCTTATTTCATTTCACACTTCTATGGACACAGCCTTCAGGAGATCACCGGTGCAATCGTTTGTTTCTTATTGTTTTCTTTTCTTATTCTTATTATTTATAACTGATTTAAGCTCTTACCCAAGGCTTGTTATTTGTATAAATAACAACCTTTTTAGTCGGAATGACCGATCAGATATCAGACAGTATTTTAATGCAATCACAAGCATCATAAAATGTTTAAAATTAAAAATATCGGCAATCTCGGAACATGCTTGAAGAGAGGAGACACTGTCCTCTGACCAACTCTTCACTGGTCTTTCCACACGCTCAAGACGCCTGAAGGAAAGATGCACACTGTAGGGTACAGGATGCACTGAAGGAAGGCATGGGCAAAGATTTGTAAGCACCACCAATTGAACCATAACATAGGTCCATCATAGAGTTCAATTGGGGGACGGCATAGCTCAGTGGGTAGAGCGGGTCATCCACTAACCGAAGGGATGGCGGTTCAATCCCCACCTCCATCTGTCCACATGCCAAACCACACAAATGTAAGTCCCTTTGGACAAAAGTATCTGCAAAAAGTATCTGCAAAATGCCCCTAAACATAAATGTAAGTCACATACGTCCTCCGTTCATAAGTCTTGTTTAAGTGACAATAATTAAAAGTAAAATTAAGAAAGTATACATTAAAGGGCAGCTGGACAAATTGTAACTAGCATTACTGGGAAAGTTTACTATGTCAGGTTAGCAGTCAGCTGTGCAGCAGCAGATGCATTGGCTCGCGGATCTATGCAAACAGTCGTGAAGAACAATGGAATTTGCTGGGCAAGTAGTGAGAGAGGAGTGATTGTCAACAAAGTGATTTCTGGGGTGCATATCCTCTCCCGGGTGACGATAGTGTGACAGTACCTCTGATTGACATAGAAGCAGCTATCACACGTAAAAATGCAAAAAACCTTCACAAGCGTCCCCATCTGCATCAGTCTGCATTGTATGTATCTTTGCCATATGACTTTGACACACACACACACAGACACACGATTCGACACATGTAGAATAGACTTAAGCAATTAAAAACAGTTAAACAGGATGGGTAGGCTACTCAAGTCACACACTGAAGAGCCCCAGAGAAAAGGGGCAAGCCCACAGCTACATGCAAGCCTTGCTTACAATCCAAATACAATACAAACTGAAAGGGAGGCGTTGAGAATCCCAAGGCATGGCGTCTGGTGGGGAGAAGCAGGGTCGTGCTATGGGTGGAAACAAAGGCTCGAGGTAGAATTGGCTACCACTACCAGACTACACTTTAAAGGCACACACTGCATCTGCCAAGCTTGCTGTGCATTTTTTTAAATCTGGCTCACTGTTGACCTAGATGAGCCAAGGTCAACCATTTTCCATTCTTGTCAAGTGGTGAGACTCAAGGAAACCCAGAACAAGAGAGGGTCTCCCTTTTGGCAGAAGCACAGAAAATAAACAAACCAACAAACAATCAAAGAAACGATGGCAAAAATGTTTGCATGTCGGAGACAGGAAATAGTGCGTATGTGCCAATGTGGAATATATTGTCCCATCTGCTATTCTGGACTGCCATATAATGTCCTCATCAAGCCTGTTAATTCTATCTTCTCTCACAATGACGGATTTTTATGTATTGTGCAGTTTTATGTTTTGAATTTGCTGTACTGTAGTTGTTTTTTTTATCTACCTGCCCAGGGACAACAGATGTAAATTAGCTGCTAGCTAACTCTGGTGCAATTACTGTTAATTGTGCGCCGTCCCTGCAAAAAACAACAACAACAACAAAAAAGCCTCAAAACTCATTAAGGCCAAAAAACCCTATTTTCTGGGCCTGAAACCCCCATCTAGTTGTTTTCGTATAACATGTATGGTCGTGGTTTGGTGAAACCAGAGGAAGCTTGACAGGTCACACAGAACACACTCAGTGATCCTTGAAACGTCTGCCTTGTACACATGCCAAGGGCTTAAGGCTGGTATACTGATCACTGTCCATACCAGAATATAGTATCCATGGAAACCGAATTGAATTCCGGAAGGAGTTCCGCCACTAACAACCATTGGATAAGTCAGATACCGTATGCTCACAAGAGCCAATCAGAAGAAGCTTCAGGAGACTTTCAAACTTTGGCAGAATAAAACAATTCACTATTTTCAGTTCAGTGTTCACTCTCGAGACTGACTCACTTATTTTACTGTGTTACTAAGTTGCTTTACCAGAATAAACTCAACGTATCTTACGACACCAAGCATTGATGACGTCTTAAATAAATGCACTTTTTCAGATGGAAGAGGTATGCTTTTAGATGCTAACCACTTCAGATGCATCAGCCTCTCAGATATAACTCACTCACTGACTCACATAATTGTCAGCCAGTCTGCCTGTAGCGGAGTTTCACAGGCATGGCACCATCCACGTGAACAAATACTAAAATTAGGCCTAACTGTTACATACATTTATGAGAATGTATTTCAATACATCTGAGGTGGAAGCCCTCATAGTGATGGATTGCAACATGAAGCTGAATAACTAGAGCAGGCATGATCTTTATCACTGGGAAAGAGGATCCTTTCCATCCACCAAAATAGCTATCCAAGGAATAGGTCCTGAATGAGTTACCCTCGTTTGCAGCAACTTTTGCCATGTTTTTCATGCTCAAGTCCAAGGTCAAGTTTAAGGATACCCAGCTGTACAGTCCAGAGTAGGCTGAGTTGTATTGCAGTGACTCACTTTAAGAGGTGGTGTTAGGAGGTTGCACTTACATCCATGTTAACATGCAGTATTTACAAATGTGTCTTCTCAAGTTCAGTGACTACCAGCCTCACAGGCCGAGTGTGCTGAAAAGCTGGAGAATTGATTGCATTTGTACTGCAGTGTTTGCACAGATTTGTTATTGCATACATAGGCCTGATGTGTTAGGTCAAAATGTGTGATGGTTAATGCGTTTTATCAGATTCAAAGTGTATCATGTGTATATATACTGTATATACAGTAAAGTATAACACTGAATGTGTTATACTGAACACAAACCATGAATGTTAAGCAACTGTTAATAATCAAAGAAAGTTGTAGTTGTAAAGCTGTAGTGTAACGTATGCTCAGTTTGTATTTGTTACTTAATTTAAGGCAATGTTGTGTTGCCAGGCTTTAGTCACAGATGTTGAAACTGGATACTCTCTTCAGCGAGAGGGGAAATGCAGCCAAATCCGGGTGGGATTAAATATCTGTGGGTTAAAATGTTATTATGAATAGTATGGCAGTTAGCACAGGCAGGTTGGGAAGAAAAAAAGGTTGGACAATGTGGAAAATAAATACAGGCTACAAAATAATCACGTGGCTGGGCACTGTGGTGGGGTGCTTCTGGATATTATGTTGCACAATTAAAACAGGCTTACCTTGGCTACCCCATCCTCCATATGGAAATGTAATGTGTCCACAGACACGGCCAGTGGTTAGTCAACAGCAACAGCTTCTGGGCAGTGCTTTGATGCCATGCATGGGGCTCTTGGTGAAAGGCCGTACATTCAGCCTCTCACCCTCGTTGCCAAACAATGGCCAGAGTGCTTGTTGAAGCCTCATCCTCTGGATGTGAAGAGCCTTCACAAATTTCCCTCCTGCCTGGCACAGATAGTGAGGAACAGTCCATGCCCTCCACCTGCTCCCAGCTGCCCACTTAGAGGCCAAAGAGGGGAGGCCGCATGTTGTCCTTCCAAGCAGGCTGAAATGGAGGAAGCAGGAGACGCTGCGCTACACGACCAAAATAAACAATTCCTTGGCTTCTTCGCTGTGAACTTGTTCAACAAAAATAAAGTAAAACTTCCTGATGTATGATTTTGAAATAAAGCTAATACAAAGCTCTGTAGTTACTAAATGAATGGAATAGTATTCAGCATCAATTCACGTGACTTCGTGACAAAAACACGAGCCCACCTGTCAGAACTCTAACCAGCCACTGCTCTCACCTCTAGTACTTCACTGCACTGCTCAAGCCCCTTCCTCCCACTGCTTATTAGCAACAGATAGGTTAGGGGATGCTTCTTCAGAACCGTCACCTCAAACACAAAACATTTTTGCTGAAGACCACACAGATGTGGTCTTCAGCAAAAATGCAAATGTGGTCTACTATAAATGGGACACATGCAGGCTATAAATGCTGGACCCAGCCCTGTTGTTGTCCCTATTCACTAAATACTTCCAATTATATTCAGACACTTTCAGGCATTATGAAGATTAGTTTGACCAGTTGGAAGCCCCTTTACCCCTGGTTTTACAGAGAGTTCATCGTTTTAGTGTTTTGCATCGCACTGAAAGATCCACCATTATAAATATGAAAAACACTGAAAGAAAAAGGCAAGTTGATTTATTGATGTGGAGAAGAAGAGTTCTTGAGCACTGGCTTAAACCAAAATGTCACAGAAAAATGAAATAGTCATTACCTTGCAGAGATGAGGGACACTGGTTCGGGGCTGACAATTGTACTGCCGGTCTGTCGTTGTAACGCAGACCTCCATGTTCATCCCGTTCATCAGAGGTGACGGCACTGGATCCTCCTCCTCAGCTGGTGCCTCAGCGTGTCCCCAGCAGTGATGCAGATGTTTTGGGGCAAAGGTGTGATCCACTCCCACGGCTTTGAGGAACATCCCTCCCCACCGTGAAGTCATCATGGCAAAGGCCCTCTCTGTAATGGGTCTGGCTCTGGCATGGGGAGCGTTGAAGCACGCCTCCCCATTTCCCCTCACTGACTCCCAGCATGGAGAAACAGGGGGTTGACTGGTGGAGTCAGACATTGGTATCAGTCATCCCCTGGGATGAAGCAACCAGCTGGTGGTTAACATCCCCTGACAGACACTGAACTATTCTCAGCACCCTGGTGTCGTGCACTGAACCAGGTCAACCCACAAATATGGCCAGAAATTTGCCACTCCTTTAGCAGGCAGATTTCCTGAACGTGGAATCAATTACTCCCACACAGTGGCTGAAGGCTGAGCTGTTGCCAACATGTTGGAAACTATGGCCAATTCAGCACACTGCCAGTGTGGGGAAGTGAGCCACTTAGTCCAGGACAGAGAATTGCATCGCAAATTCAATGTACAATGTCAAACAAGTTTATCTTGGCACATCAAATGACAATCGATGTGCAAGCCAGTAGACCAATAGGATGACCTCCATATTTTCACCCAGCCCTGGGTCTTCTCCATCCCGAGGAGGGCCATCAGTGCCTCCAGAAATAACCAAGACAGGCAGCAGTCAAAGTGCATGTCTTTGGATAGACCTTAATTGATCTGTAAAAAGAGGAGATGGGGAGACGTAAATAGAACAAAGTGTAAATACATAACTAGTGTGCAGTTTTGTTTGTTTTCTGTTTTGTTCTGGTCTTGTTTTCCTTTTTTAAACCTGGTTATGCATTACCCTTGTGTCAGGCTAAACATAACATAGAACTTATTAGATATGCAGGAACAATCAGATATGCTTTGATGGTATGTTAAATTTAAGCATGCTCTGTGATCTACGTTCAAACCCCACGTCAGCGTGCTCTTAACATTCGTAAACACATCGCCACGAGCCTCCACATCCACTCCTCCACCAAACGTCTCTTTGGTTTCCCTGTAGTGCAGCAGTGTTTGGCCCTTATTGGCCCTACTTGATTATCATTGGGGACTCAACTATTTTGTCACATTACAAATCCACAGCCTGCATGACGACTTCAAAGCACAATCAAGCCACCATTTCAAGGTGTTGACTGAGATGTGTGCGTGGTTCTTAAGCAGTGGTCACGTTTAGAAGTGGATTCAGTGCCTTGTGGAATGATTCAGGACAATCAATGTCCTGCCACGCTGGGACAGCATGTGCCCACGTGCGATGCCCTTCTCTTGTTCCAGCGCTGTTTGTTTTTTACCCATCTTTCGACGTGACCCACATCTTGTAGGCGACTCTGTAACCTTCTCGTGCCGGGGCGGTTTGAGCTCCACGTCTGGAATAGGAGAACGCACTCTTTCACTCTTTCACTACTTTTTTGATCCTCTTGTCTCTCCCGCTCCTCTCTGACACTGCATGGAACGGCAATATAGAAAATGTGTTAAATAATACTGTGTCACTGTCACTGATGACATGAAGGAAAAAAAAAGAAATATCACAACACTACCCTGGTGTAGCCAAACCTACAATTAAATAAAACCACCCGCACTTTAGAATACTGGGCAGAAGTAAAACAATGAATGATGTGAAAAGAGTTTTAACCTTTAACCTATTGACACCTTAATGAACAATAAGAGTGTAGGCCTAAATAATGAGACAATCCCGTGTACAAACGTTTGAGTGAAAAGCTTACCAATGGCCAGAGAGAACCGGAGACCAAAACACTGCAGTCAGCTCTCAGTGTTCAATGCCGCGGCCTTCGCTGCACCACTGTCGCTTGTAACGCAACACCCGGCGGTCCTCGCCGAGTCCCGAGTCCGGCGCCAGTGCTTCCATGAGCCCCTGGGCAATTCTCTCCTCGGTCTGGTCGTCAAGGAAAATATGCCGTTTGAAGGCATCTACTTTGAAGATGCCATTCCTTAGCGACGCGGTGCATTGTGAGACTCCTGTGTGGTTCGACCGTGCGACTCGACCGCATACCAGTGGTGGTGGCGAAGTGCGGGACATTTTTGAGCTGCTCTTCATACTTTCCCCTACACTCTGTGTACTGTTGAGGGAGTGATAACAAGTGTTTTCAACCAGGGTGTGGTTGAAAACACTCATCAGCTTCTTGAAGGGGGTAGGAGGCAGG
>OMKQ01087090.1:0-13533 GCA_900302335.1 Phycis phycis | reverse complement strand
TCTCTCTGGATGAGAGCGACTCCCAGCCTCAGTTCTCCCTCTGTCTCTGTTGAGTGAAGGAGAGGAGGATTTTGTGTTCGTCCACCCGTGTGTGTGTTGAGAAAATCTGAATACATTTTTGTGTGTGTGTGTGTGTGTGTGTGTGTGTGTGTGTGTGTGTGTGTGTGTGTACTGGTATCGGTGGTGTTGGGCTACATACAGGCATACAGGCAATCCACCAATGTTTGTAGTTATGATCCAGCAAAAGAATGCTGTCAGACTAACTCTTGTTTGTTGGCAAATAGACACTTATCTCAAATGGACAAATGTACTGTATGTGCATTTCAAAAAGTCCATAAAACTATAACTATAGTCCTTCTCCTTCTTCTTCTGCTTCACCTGGCTCTCCATTAAATTACCTACCCAGACATTTTCATTTCATTCCATTCCCACCTCAGAGTCTAAGCATCTAACTCAAACACTCAAACAACGTGGGTCCACCTGCAGGGAATTTCCAGTGAACTCTCTCACGCAGAAGCACACTGGCACACACGCACACATACACACATACACATACACACACACACACACACACACACACACACACACACACACACACACACACACACACACACACACACACACACACCGGAGGCAGAGAGAGAGACATGTACTCAAGGACACACCAGAAGTTCTAAAAACAAACATGGCAGGTGGTGATTCCCTCCCAACAAGAAAATCAACAACAACAAAAGACACACAATCATTAGACTTGTATAATCAACTACAAAAAATTGTCCTTGTGAGACCTTGTGTTGTGGTGCATTTGCATCGCATTTCCTACTAGTCATTGTCTGTCTGTGAAGGAGGCTTCTTCTCCTATCGGAAAAAAACACAATGGCGGCCCTGCTTTGAATAGGTCAACAGGTGTGAATGTGAATGAATGTGAGCTTTGTCTCCGGGACGACCAAATGGACCAATCAATGCCATTTGGCCTTTTGTAAACATTCCACATTCTGGTCAAGGGCTTTTAGATGCACAAACATAGGTGAGCTGTGTTGACCGCAGAACAAGAAACTGTCTGGTTATTCATTTCCAAATCTAACTAGGCTTAACTGGGCTTTAAACGTGAATTTGCGGTATTTAGATTTAGAATCATCTGTTTTACTTTTACAGATGGATTGATTCACAGAAAGATAGGCTAACAGATATCTAGATAGATAAACAGATAGATCTCTCAAAAATAGTGTTGAAATAATGAAATGTGAACATATATACTGTAGAGAGATAAATCGATAGATTGCTCAAAAATAGTGTTGAAATAATGAAAGGTGAACATATATACTGTTGATAGATACATATATGGATGGACAGCTAGATAGATAGATACATTTAGCCTGTGTTTCTGTCCAGTGAGTGAGTTTACAAACTTTATCAAAATTATTTCACAAAAAAGTGAACAAAAGTGTTTCATCGTTCAGATGGTAGATTGGAAAAAACCCACGAGAGGGTAAGCTAACAACAGGACGAGTCATACTGTACCAACCTACTGTACACACACACAGGGCCACGTGTCCTTCATAAGGTCCTCCTGCTCCATTACAGCTGCCTGTGTTGCTGCGGGTGTGTCAGCCCCTTACTGTCCCCCTCCACCCAACGGCCCGAAGGTACCAGCCCCTCACCTGGCTCCGCTCCAGAGCTGCTGTTGCCATAGTGACAGAAGAATACACAATACAGTCACATGGACATAAATACAAACACATAGACACCGCTGGGAAATTTTAATGGTAGTCCTAAGCTATTTATTTTTTTTTTTCTACCTTCCAAGAATTTATTGGCCAATTGCAATACTATCCCTGATGTGTTTGCATGTGTATGTGTGTGTTTGTGTGCGTGTGTGTGTGTGCGCAAGAGTGAATGTCTGTGTAATGTGTATGTGTAGTGGGTATTTGCATGTGTGTATCTGTTTAAGTGAGTCATTATTATGTTTCTTTGTGTGTGTATTAAGTGTACTAGGTTTCTGTGTGTGTGCTGTGTGTCTATGTGTGTGAGCTGGGTAAGAAAGGCAGGTGATCTGCACATGCATGGCCTAATTATAATGACATTGTCAGCCCGTGTTGGGAAAATATCCACCACGCTTGTCTGGCTGTTCCATGCTCTGCACAGGAAGAGCAATTACTCAAAGCATCCTCTACTGCTCCTCCTCACTAACGCCATGTGTGTGTGTTTGTGTGTGTGTGTGTGTGTGTCTCAATATGAGGCTGTCAACAGCAGCACTCTGTGGATTACCATATGCTTCCCGAGAAGAAGCACAAACAAACACACACATACACACTCATGCACACAGACATTGGCCAGCAAAGATACATTATAGATGTATTTAATTTTACCATGTTATACAGTATGGCACATTTTTGAGGCACCTGTACAACTTTAGAATACAGGTTTTAATAACGCAAGGGTTATGGTGGTCTTAACCACAGCAGCATTTACCCTCTGTTGTCAGACTTACTATTTATTATTTTAAGAGATGCTTTTTCCCAAAGACACTTACAGTGAATTTCAAATACATGCCATTAATGGGGGATAGTGTTGAGTATATTCCAAGAGGTATCAAACCTTTAGGCTGGGAATCAATAACACCCTAACCACCACTCGACTATCAAGCTGTCTCTGTCCTTGTATGTCCTGTATTATGTATTAGTATTATGAGTTCAATTATACAAAAAATTTATTACGTATGATCAGAAAGGGCAGTTTTGTTTAAGTAAATATTAGACTCCATGTAAAGGATGTGCAACTGAGCAACAACTGAGCCTTGAGGGCAGACCAGATGAGTGTAAAAGTTCAAAGGTCAAAGGTGGGCTACAGCGTCAGCACAGCTGACTTAGCGTTGCCAGAGTTTGTCTGCTGCCCACCATAGCCCTCTATGTTCAAACAAGTCCTATCTCTACGTTCAAACAAGTCCAGGAGGCAAAGAAATTAACCATTTTATTACATTAAAAGGCTTCATACAAACAACGCATATACACTAGTTCATATTGCTTCGGAGCTACGTTTTTCTTTTCTGTTAGAATTCCAGTTAAACAACTCTGTAACAAAATGTAAGTACAACATTTATGAAAATATAAATCTCTAAACAGGTAGATCAGTCTGGACAATACAAAGAATACTATAGAAACATTCATTACCAGTATGTCAACTAGGAGTCGCAAACATCAAAGTTATTAAAAGTCATTCAAGTTACATAACATACAGTAATAGCGTGACTGGCTTTCATATGGACACATTCAAATATACTCTTCAGTTGGCATTCCAATATATCTTATGAGGACTCAGATAAACTCCATAGCAAAGATAAAACATTTTCTCTATCATATATTTATTTTAAACGTAACCACGTTGTAACACTGAGATAATTTGCTCAACAGGCCTTCAAACCAAATCGCACATCGGTCAAGAAATCGAAAACGCCAAACTTAAAGGACAACTTTGGCAAATACAAGGAATGCTATTTCTCAATTTATAAAATCGATTTTGAAAATAAATGAAGTTGTTTTAAAGCTCAATAATGCTACAGTTCTCAAAAGATCAAAAGTGGACCAGAGGAAAAAACCGAGGTAAACATACAATATTAGACACATTAGCCCTTTAACAGTACATGTAAAAGTGATACAGGTTTGTGATCATTGACTGAATAAATTTGAATAAATTGAATACATTTTGTTTTTTATATGAATGAACTAACACACCAGACTGTAATGTATGATTATCGATATTTCTCAATGTAGAACTAAACATCCAAAACAAGTTAGCATACATGCTAGTACTAGCAAGATACAGCTCCAGCAACCATGACCTATTCCACAAATGTTGTCACATTAAACCTTTTTTTTATTTTTTTTTATTTTTTTACCTTTTTCATGCCATTCATGACATTTAAAAATGCTAATCTCTACATATGTGGATGTGTAAAGGTGTCTATGTTCACATGAAGCGAGAGAGAGAGAGAGAGAGAGAGAGAGAGAGCATCTTGTAGCACTAAATGAAACACAAGTTTCACACTTTTTTCGAGATCACTTTATATTTCATATGAAGTCAAAGTGAACATAAAGTCACTTTTGTGACTGAATGAATGAATGAATGAGTGGCTAAGATATTCAAGACAGTACTCTGACCTCTTCTACTAAATACATTTAATACCAAACCAAATCCATTGCTCATTCTAAAGTAAGAACAGTGGTTAAGGCATGAATGCATATGTAGTATGCTGCTTTGTATTCTCAACTTTACCATACGTCAATTCATGGACTTGGAAAATGCAGGTACTTCCCCTTTCATATGTAAATGTCAGCAAATAATTAATCGATAATGATCATAGGAAAAAAAATCCATCAACACTTTTGGAATTATTTTTCAATACAATGATCATTTCTGTTTTAATTTTACCATGATGAATCATGTCTTTTGTTCTGAGTAGACTTTGTGTATGTTGTGTTTACAAATTCCCTGCATTTTCATAATTCTTGTAATCTATTCTGCACATAAAATAACATTTGTATTCCAGGCACTCACTTTGATTGCATTAAGCACAACATAACAATTTTAAGGAGTTGCACAAAACTGCAGCAGCCATTAAGAGATATGTACAAGTATTAATTGTTCTTCTTTTTGTACAGTACCAATTTATGTAAATACAAACATACAAACTTAAATATACCTGTGGTGACCACATTATGGCTTTATGTGCACAACGTGAACTAGATCAAAATGTACAAAGGAGAATGGTGGAATTCACTGGAATGGCTTTGGAAATGTTTAGCCAGGACATTTGAATCAGAACTTCAAATGCTGAAAGGACACAAAATGGCAAACTGATACCACAAACAATATAGATTTTTCCTTTCCCTTATTTTCAAAAGATACAAACAAAACAAAACCAATATTCAATTTAACAGTCTTCAAGTGTTAAACAAACAAATATAATCACATCAACTTGGAAGTTAAGCAGTACATGACAAGTGCAGCGGTAATTGTGTTCAACCGAGAAACTACCCAGCAGGCTGAAAATCTGCAGCTGACATACTTGGCTGTAAACAGGGAACCCCACCACTCCAGCTACCTTCACACTCATCTCATCCCTCACTCCATATCTATCTCTTCACTGCAGCAATTCGCTCTTCTTGACGGGTGCAATGGTTTCGGCCTCGCCAGAATCCGACACATTGATGGGACTGTCCCTCGAGAAGACCTCTGTGGACTCCCTCCAGATGCAGTCAGCGATCGTCTTAAACGAATGGTTCCCACACTTGGGGCGCACTTTCTGTGAGGCATTGTTGACTATCTGTCGGCTGTTAGAGGTGGCAATCTTGATCTTGAGTGCGGCGTCCACTCGGTCCACAACTGTGTAAGTGCCGATGCTGCCATCCTCGAAGCCGATGATGATGTTGAGCGCCCGCTGGGAAAGGCAGAGATAGGTGGGCGTCTTGTAAAGCGAACACGTGCCTATGCTTTTGCCGTCTGCCAAGCGCATCACTATCAGGTTGGATACCACGCCAGCTTCATCGTCCTCATCACTGTTATGGAAACAGACATAGACCAGGTATCGGCCATCTCGTGACAGTTTCTGTCGCCATATTATGCCGGCGGCATGGACCAGTCTCAGTTTCCCACTGTGAAGATCCAGGACGTTGATGTTTTCATCGCCCTTGGAGACAATACCTAATTTTCCATTTGGTGAAATCTGGAAGTCTTCTAGGTTCTTCAGGAAGTTGGTTGGCAACTGGACCCTCCGGCAGACAGATTCGTCTGCAACGCTCCAAATGAAGACAGTCTCTGTAGATGTTACGAACACCACACAATCAGGACAGTCGGGAATGAGCTTGAAGTTGATGATGGTGATGCCTTCATCGCAGACAAACTTCTTTGAAACGCTGCCTGACCAAAGGCTGACGGCAAGAAGCTTGTTTTTTGTAGTTCCCACAAGGAAAGTGTTGGCAGTGGTGATCAATGCATTTTGGAGGGTGACTAAAATGTTGCAGACTTTATGCCCAGTCGCAAGCCTCCACACCCTGGAAGCATTCTGTTCGCAGAGTGACACAACAAACTGGTCATTGTGAGTGATCAGGAGCTGAGAAATTTTCTGCCCATTGATGCGGAAGATATTTTCTCCGGTGCTGGTCTGCCAAATATATTGACAGCACTTGTCGTCTGAGGTAACCATGAGATCCCCTGAGGAGGTCAGGACACAATTCTCCACGATACCCTCGTGCTTGAAGACAGTTTCAATGAAGCCTGTGTTGAAGTTCCACTTGTGGATGGCTTCAGAACCATCCATGGTAAACACATAGTCTTCCCTACCAGACAACTGCAATGTCTGGATCTTCTTTCCTGTTTTGTCGATGTTGGACATGGCTGTGATGATGTCGATGTCCCAGATGGAGAGCACTCCGCTACTGGCTACAGAGAGGAGCAGATTGTGGTGAGTGGACTTGATTAGTTTGACAATAGCCCCTGAGATCTCGATCAGACTGGCCATGCATTGTCCACTGTCTCTCCGCCAAACAAAGATGGAGGAGGTGTTCTCCATGGAGGCCACAATACTTTGGCCATTCTTGGAGAGCACAGCGGCCACAAAGAGCTCTGTACGTTTGGCTTTGAACTTCTCTACCATCTTCCATAACTTTGTGTCCAGGACCTCAATGCTCATGGACTTGCAAATGAGAATAGACCGCTGGTCCTCAGATAACTCAATGCTCACAACTTCGCTCTCATCCCCTCGACAATTGTAATCTTCCATCAACCTTGGGTTAGTGATGTCTTTGGTGTTCCACACCGAAAGACTGCCTTCGTTGTCAACCATCACCATCTGGTTGATGGTATCAAGAACAAGGATGGACTTGACAAAGCCCCCGGAAAATTCAGATGTCACTGTGGCCAGCTTATCACCATTCCCTAGATGAAAGATGGTCGCACTGTTAAGGTACTGACCACAGAAGGCATACATCCCATCGGGAGAGCATTGGACACAGGTGACCTCATACCAGCAGTGGAACTGGTAGAGTGGCCAACCGTAAAGCAGGTCAATTACATTGACATCTTTGCTGGCCTCAAGCCAGGCCAAGGCATGATGGCTCGACAAGGTGAAACCATTAATGAACGCCACTCCGCCAGCGACACCACCATGCTTGGACCCCTTGATTTCAACCTCGGAAAGAAGGCAGGACTTGTGATTATCATAGATGAGCAATGTGTTTTTGGTTGTCGCTACTACCAAGTACTTCTCATCCGTGGTTAGTCGGATGCCAAGCACGACAGATCTGGCTGTGTCGATCTGTCTCAGGAGTTGTCTACTCTCCACGTCCCAGGTGCTTACAGACCCATCCTCCAGGGCTACGAGGACAATGTTTGGGGCAAGAGTGGGCAGGATCTCAATGATCTGCATGTAGCTGGAGCAAAGGGGCAGCCTCTCTGGGCTGTAGGTGACATCCATTGATGAATGCAGCGGTACAATGGAGCAATACTTGGGACCATCTTTGTCACACTCGAGGAGAAGGTGCCGGAGCTTTGGAAGGGAGGTTACCACCGGCAGGAGTCTTTGCTGCAGCTCGGCAGACAAAGAAGCAGGGTTCTTCATCACTTTCAACTTAATGCTACGGAGAGTGGTGGCCAAGAACTTGAGCTCCTTCTCTTGAGAGTAACTGTAGGCAAGGTCGATGTCCGTGAGGGCCTTTTCGAACTGACCGATTTTGATCATTGTATAGAGCCAGCTGAAGTTCATGATCACTCCAAACATGAGGTCGTCTGTGCGCCCGCTCCTGGTGAGATGGTAGACAAGCTCTGTCATCTTCCTATGGTTGACAAAGAAAATGTCTGGCTCTAGAAGGTTGCACTGGAACACCCAGGGCTGCTCTGGGGTCTGTCTGTCGTAGGAATACTTGTCTGAGGATGTTTTCTCGTGGGATTGCTGTTGGTGTGGGTTCTTGTGATGTGATATATTCAGGGAAGTGAAGTGGTTGTTGTCATAAGTAAAGATTTTCTTCCTGCCTCCTGACCATGCCCCCAGGAAGTACTCTGCAAGAAGGCTGTGCATTTGATGGACATCCTCCTCATTGCTAAGGTATAGCTTCTGAGCAATGAGGTGAAGGTGTCTGTTGGCCCAGACCATGAGTGTAACGTTGCGTACCTGACGCTCCACAAGGTATCCCTCCAGCTCCTCCTTGATCCTTGCAATCAAGTCATAGGAGATCCTCAGAGGGTTCTTTAGGTAAGACGCCACAATGACGTCCCCGAGAACGATGTTATCAAGGGAAAGAATGTCTTCCAGCTCCAGCTCTGTTAACCCGGCCTTGGCCATGGTGATGTAGCCCAGTGCTCTGAAGACGAACCGCTGCCCCAGCTTGTTCTCCACAGAATAGAAGAGCTTCTCTATACTCTCATGTACTGTGGAGCACAGGGACCTGTCGTCCACATCCTTGTGGGATCTCCAGTGAACAACCTCTCTATAGATGAGGTTGACAAACATGGGTAGGGTGCATTTTGCAAGGGCCTCGTTGACATAGATCTGCTGCCCCGACGTGACTTTTCTCTTAACGCCGAGCAGCTGCTGTTTGAGTGTCTGGCTGCAAACTTTACGATCTCGCTGGACGAGCTCCACATAACGTCCGTCGTCATGGATGAGGTGCCTGAGCTTCTGCAGGATGCCATGCTTGTTGGGCAAGGTGGAGACCACAATGCGCACTGTCCGTGGCAGGTGGGCGGGGAACCACCACAGCTTGCGCGCTTCGTCTGTATCAGAGAGCTGCTCGAGGGCATCCAGGATGATCACCAAGGGCCTGTGGAAGGAGGACTCGGCCAGAAGGTTGA
The DNA here is from genome assembly GCA_900302335.1 of Phycis phycis. NCBI lineage: Eukaryota > Metazoa > Chordata > Actinopteri > Gadiformes > Phycidae > Phycis > Phycis phycis. Next base: position 4,689 of record OMKQ01087090.1, on the reverse strand, counting down.
CCAGGAGCTCCCTCATTTCCTGGATCTTGTTGGGCAAGAAATGGATCAGACAGCGGTAGTTGATGGCGATCTGTTCGCAGATGCTCTGGAGGAGGGTGCGGAGGTCCATGGAGACCTGGGTGGAGCCTATGAAGCGGACAATGACCACTGGGTCGGTCTCAGGGCCCATCTCCTTCTGCAACCATGAATAGGCCTGAGGGAACAAAGACAAAGAGACAACATCTGGGATCAGAAATAAGGTGCAACTGATCTCAGTGAGGGCTAATATGACTCAAGAAAGGTAATAAGTAATGCGGATGCACAAGTAAGACTTTTCCCCATGCAAACATGTTATAAGCAACGGGATAGTGGTTAGGTGATCTGACTAATTTAATACCAAATTGTCCTGGACAAATATCCGCCCCTTTTTGGAGCAATGCTTAATGGGAAAGGTTTTTTGGAAGGGTCTACTGCCCATTCCAATGCAAAAACTAAAAACAACATTTCCTGGTGATCGCATTAACCTAACACTACTGTGAACAGCTAGCATAGAAGTTACAACAAAAACAAATATTTAAGTTTTGGAGCAGAATGTATAATGAAATTGTCAAAAGCCTCAGTCATGCTTGTTGTTGAGAGGCTGTATAAAATAGGTTTGTTCGCCAACGTTAAATGGTTGGCACGGGTTGGTGGAATTCCCCAAGAGTTTGCCAAGTTTTACAATTTCCAATAATGACCGCACACCAGGAACATCCCAACATCAAAACTGAAAGTCAAATGCATCACAGCATAGTGGTGCTGTAGTGGTGTATCCAACGTAAATCACACATCTCAATATCAGCTTATGCAGCGGGAACGCTGCATAAAATGAAAGTTAGAATATTAGATATTCAACAAATATTCACGTTCAGAATAAGCAAGGGGACACTGTGAACTAAAGACAAGATCGCTGGTACAGGTCCTGTGTGTCAAGGGGTGTAGGCCTGTACACGCCCAGGAGACAGGTGGGAAGCAGCACTGCTGTCTATGGAGCGATTGTTTGGTCACTATTTATATACAATCAGCAATCTACAAAGTACCCCACCCTAAACAAATTCCATAATAAAACACAATTCCACTGGAAATTCAGTAGACACAGGAACTAATGAAACATTCACAATATAAATATCATCTTGCAGTTATACATCCAATAACCACACCGCAAAGAGAATTTCAAAGGAATAGTATACTTGAAAATGCAGAGCAAATTGTGCAAACATTTGTATTCAGGGAGTGAAATGACAGGGGTCACCTGCTGTGTGGAGAATAAAGTCAGACAAAGTCTTTAATACCGTCGATGAAAGCATGCATAAATGATTAGCATACATTGTACATGGTCATCGTGCTTAAATACCAATTACATTTCATATGCTATCAATTCTATAATTCATGTCTGTGGGTGCAAATTAAAACTGCCCTCTTTCTCGCTGTCATTTATCTCTCCCTCTCTCTATATATATAGATGTGTGTGAGTGTGTGTGTGTGTGAGTGAAGCAGGATACGTTATGAAGGAATCCATGTGCTTTTCTTTTGCGTTCATTCATATTCTCATCTCATCTAGACTCAGGGGCGACACATTCAGGCCAGCGTTAATGAGTCCTGCTCCGCTCCTTGTTGGAGGGTTTAACAGTTTTACATACACACACACACACACACACCCATACACATGAGCAAGCAGGTACACACACACTCACTCATACACAGGGGATAACATGACAACCACTCCCGAACATCCTGCTTTAGTGTGTACCGAGGGCTGCACGGGTGCCGTGGGACCGTGACTGAGCTCACATAAGAGAGAAAGAGAGAAAGTGAAATGACGCCGTGATCATCAGGGTCAAATATTATCTGAGCCTTGATGTTTTTCCCCCTGTCTTACAGTTTTACCCACAGGCTTCTGTGTGGGTTTGAGAAGAGGCCCATCCGTCCTCTTCTCAAACAGCAACCAGTATCGGTTGGTCGCAGCAGACTGCGGTTTCCCTCAAGCTCAACCACAACGGGGAGCCTTTGTTGCTCGTGGGGGTCGCTGAACACAAGTAGAATTGGGTCAGAAGAGCTTGTGAGCGAAGTTGACAGGACCAAAGCCTGCTGCCCTATTTGATCAAAGGAACCATGGATGTATTTTTTTCCACCGTGTTCACAATGAAATTCATGCAAATTTCATGTATGCAATGCAAATGAATTTTCCTGCAAACATCCCTTTGCATACTGAGCCCACAAATGGGATTGGTCACCACATTACTATGAATCACATTTGAACCATGACCCACAAAATATAAACTATAAAGGCTGAATACTACACATGTTTGACAAGCATAACATGGTATTTGGTCAATGTGGGGGGATTTAAAGTGGTCTGATAAAACTTTTGCTTGGGTTCTAGCATCGGGAGGAGCTTAATGTAACCCAGTTAGCACAACCACACCCACAAGACCAATGTCAAACATGTGGGTGACACCTTGAATATACACACACATGCACACACACACACACACACACACACACACACACACACACACACGCGCACACACAAGCCACCAGCACCCCCACAACATTTGACCAACACATCGTTACCCCCTCTCACCTGCTTGGCCACCTCGGCCAGCAGTAAGGTCTTCCCCGTGCACGGCCCGCCGTGCACCACCAGGGGGCCCATGCGGCCGCCCTTGGCAGGCAGCAGGTACTCCAGCACGCTGTCCAGCGGCTCGCTGCGGTACTCATAGACAGCGGCCTGCGTCTGGCACAGCGAGGTGTGTTGCAGAAGCTCGTCGTACAGCGGGTCTGTCTCGGCATCAAAGTTCTGCTGAACGGTGGCCTGGATGATGTCCACCATGTCCTCGTAGAATTGCTTGCAGAGGCCCTCCACGTAGTGGCTCTCCACCTCCTGCGAGTAGCCCAGCTTCATGTCGCAGTGCGTCACTGACGAGTACACGCGCAGGTTGGATGCTGCCACCACAGTGGGGATGAACTCATCGCGGACCTTGAGCAGGCGTTCGTAGGCCTCCTGGTTGCGCATGATGCGCTCCACGCCGGCCACCGTGTCCATGTAGCGCGCCATCTCGGGCAGTTTGGCGAAGCGGTCAAAGTTGGAGATCTTGCGGATGTAACACACACACTTCTTGAGGAAGGCGGGCGTCTGCTTGCCGAGCGCGAAATCCAGCTCGTCCTCTAAGGCTGGGAATGAGAAGAAGAAGACAAGGATAAGAGGTTAAGAACCAGTGAGAGATGATTGTGGGTGGTTAGGTTAGTTCAGGGGTCGGCAACCTGCGGCTCTTCAGCCTCCTTGTAGCGGCTCCCTTTGGCAAAAAAATACCATGAAAATGGTAACATTTTATCTTTATTTTTATTTATATATTATCATTTCCCTGTTTATTTTGTTGCACAGTTATCTTGGGGTTTGAGGCGATACTTTAACATCTTATTTTTTAAACTGTTTTTTTTTAATATATTTTGTCAACTAAAATATATGTCACATCACCGTCTATAGCCCTCGCCTTTACCTTCAGGCGGCTTCTGGAGTGTGCAACCCCTGCACTAACCATGAATAAGTCTCAGTTAAAATAGAGTCTAAGTTAAAATAGAGTTTAATTCTGCGTAGACTGATTCATTTGCCTTCATCGCCAATGATGCTGGCTTACCTGTGTGCTTGATATGTGGCAAGAAATTATCGAACAACAAAAGATGTAACGTCGAAAGACATTTTCAAAACAAGCACTCAGCATTCGCTGAAAAATACCCAACTGAAGATGAGTGATATTCTGTAACAGGTAAAATCTCAAAGATTAAAACTTTTAAAAGTTTATAAGGTGTGTTATGTTTTGCGGCTCCAGACTATTTTTCTTTGGCGGAAGAGGGGTCAAAATGGCTCTTTTGATAATAAAGGTTGCCGACCCCTGGGTTAGTTAGTTTGGTGTGCTGTCAGTCCGAATCAGCAATACCTCATGACACAGGAAAATTGAAATGGTTATGGTGCAGAAATTAAAGTGAAAGTGAACCCTATGTTTCACTCGAATTCAAACACAATTATATAAATGCGTTGTGGAGCGTGTGTTGTGCCGTTGTGCTGAGAGTTCTAGGAAGGAAGTGTGGCGATGTTAATCCATGGCAATTACAATGAGCATTGCTGTATATAAAAAGTGCACCACACCTTATTATACTATTGTGAGTGTCCAAGAAGCTTAACCCTCTCTTGGACACAGACGTCAAAATAAACAGCTGCCTAGACGGAGCTCCACGCATCCACACGGCTCATCACTGGTGTCCAACAGGCATGACCTCATCAATGTCAAAGTGCCATTTCAAAGTCACGCTAAAGAATGCAGCCAGCAGAGTGGAACGTTCACAAACTGATTGGCAGAGGATTTTACTCCTGATTTATGCTTATATTTTTGATATTAGTAACAAAATGGCATAGATTACTATGTTGACGATCATAAGACAAGACATGTTACCACGTTAAAACTGACCATTATAACATTGGATGGGAAGCATTTACACAACATCATAATACTACTACCTAAACAAGTGAATTAAAAATATGATGTGGTTTTCAAACTGTGGATTGTGGACACATAACACGTTCATCATTGGGGTCCTAGTGTAACCTAAAATATGACAGCATGCTTTGCCTGATTCACTCCATCATGAGGATATTTAATATAAACATAGAAA